>VDFB02372297.1:0-43304 GCA_007258455.2 Sequoia sempervirens | reverse complement strand
GAAGATACACTCTTAGCCAAGAAAAATGAAAGGAAAATCGAAATAGCCATGGGTCGAAGACGAACGGGTTGGAATAAATTAAAATATTTTAATATTTTATTTTCAATGCCTTGGACAAAATCAAATTCGCCAGACAATGTTTTGGAGGAAAATAATTTGTGCCGGCCAGAGATAAAATCCGAAGGGCAAAATTAAATTCACCATGGCTTCAGGAGAGAGAGTGGTAAAAATTCAGGAGAGAGAAAATCTGAATTTGTTTATTTTATTTCTTGCAGGTGGATGACGACGCGAGGCGAGTCTTCAAAGAAGAAGCAAAGGCATGGAATGGAGGGAAAAGGATGGCACCAGTATGAGAAAGTCTGACTTTGCCCAAGCACAGCATGTCCAAACCCTTACAAAGTCCGACTTTGCTTGGAGAAGGTATGTCCAGACATCCATAAGATCCGCCAAGTACAATGGCAAACATGATGCAAAGTCCGACCTAGACCAAGAAAAGAAATGTCAAAGTGTTGAGAAGGTTCGCCAAGCATAAAGAAAAGATAGCAAAACCACTAGCAAATCCGACTTTTGCTCAACCGAGAAATGGGTACAAGCATGATAAAGTTCGACTTCTCCCTAGACATGTTTGTCCAAAGTGGCCTGAAGTCCGACTTAGGCTAAGAGAGAAAACGTCCAAGCTCATGTGAAGTCCGCCCAAGGAGAGAATGAGAAGAATTCACTAAGTGTTGGACAGAAAACAGGAAGGAGGAAGTGGATAAAATCCTTGTCCAGAGATGGAATTTGTCCTACATAGCACAAGCCAAATTCAAAATTGAAGGAAAATCCACAGGCAAAGTTCGTTCGAGCAAAGAGATGGCCAAAACCTTGGCTAAATGTTGAATGGTCCACATGAAGGTGTTACAAAATAGCCAAAATTTGGCTAAGTCTAGGAAATACTTCACAGAGGAAATTCCAATTTCCTCCATTGTATTTAAAGCAATAAAATAAGCATTCTTCCTTTAAATTTGTGACATTCTGAAAGGATATCCGCATTAATTCCACCTGCTGGGATACTTCCGTGACCTAAAAAAATTCCAATACAAGAAGAAGAAATCAAAGTCTCAAAGGATCCAAGATCAGTTAGAAGGATCAAGCACAACTGACGAGTCAATGAAGTAGGAAAAATATTCTAAGGCGTTATCGAAGAAAAAATGAGGGCGCAACCAAGGAAGACATCCAACATCGGCGGTATGCTTCTCACATCTTCTCTCCAACTAATCAATTGTTCCAAATCCAACATGCAACAACTTTCTATTTTATTGTTGGTTTATATTTAGCAAAAGGACAAGTGTCCTCAAATGAAATTTTCTCATTGGTCGAAAGTGACAAACCCTAATTAGGGTGTTATTTTGTAATCTCGTCCGTTGATTTGAAATCAATCTTGGCCATTGAATTGTAATTGGGGAGCCTATAAATTGAGCTCGCCCCCTCATTTGTAATGGGTGGAGACTTGTTATGTATATTGTCGCATTGAGACTATTTTGAATGATAAAAGCTCTTGAGCATGATTTGCCTTGAATCACTTCTTATTGTTGAATAGTAAGCGAGGTTACATATTATCTTCCGCCATAGATTAGAGTTAAAGTTAGATTAAATAGAATTTGCTTTGAAAAGTTGTTAATTGAATGAAAGATTGATCGTATCGACTCATTGGTGAAGTGTAGCTCATACTTTCTTCGGATGAATGATTTTCATCGGATGCGTAAAGTTAGCCTGAGCTCCTAAGTGTGGAAGCCTAACTTCAACCTTATCCGAGGTTAAAAAATTATTCTCACAAACCCCTTGAAGATTGCACCCACTTTGCGTATGTTGTCCTGCAGGAGGCGAAACAAAGTGTGGTTTATTTCGCTTCACCAAGTCCTTACTGTCTCTTGATTTCTTAGGCTTAGACTAGATTCTCTGAACCCTATTCTTTTTGCCATTTTTTTTGAGATCCACAATTGAAAGTCCTAATTGAGAACCTACAAAGATAAATTTCCTAAGTCCCGAACTTGTGAAGACTTTCTGCGTAAGTCCCCTTGTTTATTACCAGCATATCACAACGGCCATTGAGCTTATCCACACGTCGAGACCTGACTAAAGAAACCTTGGAATCGCCATATGATCTTCTCGCAATCTTAGCATACGTGGTGATTTTTCAAGAGAGGATAAGGTGTCTTTGGACATTTTTATTCTGAATGTTTGGTGGATGATAAAACACACATCAACATTGAATTGGCGCTAGAAGGAGGGCTTGATAGAGAAAGAACAAATTGCTCAAGTCGGGGCTGATCGAAAAGAAATCTTTGCTACATCACCTTTGTATATGCTCGCCTCTCCTCCCACGCGCTCAACATAGAATTGGCGCTAGAAGGAGGGCTGAGCATTAGGTTGTTTTCACAAGTAAAGGAATTCAGCTGGAAGGAGCCAGTATGAGCTTTGAAATGCCAAATCAGAGATATGTTAGATCTCTTTTATATCAAAAAATCCAAAAAAAGTAAAAAAGTCAGAAATGGAAAATCCAAAAGGAGATTTCTCAATGGATGGGCATCCATTCCATATTGCTCAGATCCAAAGAAAATTGAGTGCACAGCTATACCCCAGGAAGTTGTCCAAGTTTGCTTTGCCAGGAAGATGCCGAATTCATGAAACGACCAAACATGATGAAATGAATTGCTTGACATTCTTGTCAAGGATAGAACTTGTTCTCCAAGGAAAAATTTTCTTTTGGGATGTTCCCAAGCCAGGAGTGTTGGATGTGGAACCTGATGATTATAGCATTCCAGAAGTTGTATATGAGGCCTTCACAAGGTATATACTCAGGATCGAAACTCAGATAAAACTGGGTAATGTTCAATTGAATGGTGTTATGCTCCCTCGTTGGTGCCGGATTCACAATGCACCTCATCCAGAGTTTACTTGCGCATCATGTGAAGAGGCTATCCACCATGCTAGATGTCACCTCGGATTACCACAGCTACCATATGGATGTTTCAAGGACAAAGGATGGATTGAATATGTTACGCGAGTATTTTTAGCACCAAATGAAGAAGACACCACAATGTCGTCTAATAGCATGGAGAATAAGTCACAACAGGATAATGTGATCGAGCTTGGGGATCAAATAGATGAAGATTATTCCTACATCACACTGGAATGAGAAGCCGTTGGAGTAAAGATCAAAGAAGAAATGGAATATATTCAAGCAAGAGGAACCACCCAAGGCGACTGTCAGCATACTGAGGTGAATGAACATATAAAATTGCAAGTTATTAAAGATCCTCAGGAACCAAAAAAGGAGGACTTAGCTCAAAGTAGAGATGGCGTGGGAAATTTCCAACGTTCATTCACCCAAGGAAGAGGACATGAAGAAAGAAGTGATTCCAATGCACTTCAAGAAGGAATGGTCCTTGACGAAGAAGTTCAATCATGCAAGATGGAAGAGATGATGAGCGGCTTGAGGCAAGATGATACGTTTGATGATCAATGGGCTACCACGATGGAAGCAGAATATGAAATACATTTCGCGTCGGCGCTTGACCCATTGTTCACAGTCATGGAGGAATTGCTTGATGAAATTGAAGCAAATGAAAGGCTACTTGATAAACAAGCAATTGTGACAGAAATAGAGAATGAAGAACAATTCAGGTTGGGGCTTGATCCATTGCTAGGAATTCAAAAGAAGCCAGTGCATGAAACACTCCAAATTCCCAAATTCCCTTCCCACCCCACTCCACCCAGTTTGAATCGGGATGTTGATCTGCATATTTCAGATGCAAGTGGTATGGTTCACCATCAACTCCGACCTCCTGATAAAGCAATGGATGACGAGCAAGAAGTCATCTCTACGGATGAAGACCACCAGGTTGTATCTTTCCCTATTATTGACTACAAGGAATATCATTTTGATTATGGAGATTCAGGAAAGATAACTTGTTTATGGATTAATCATGGTCCGGATGAGTTGCCTCAGCTACTAATCTTTCCTGAAGTTTTGCTTGAGTTTCGGATTTGTCCATTGAAAGAATATTTTTCTGAGTTTAAAGATAAGTTTGCAAAACTTCGCACTGTTACCGCTGCTTTGTTGTTACTCCACATCCTAAGAAATCATGCTAGGAGTTGTATATACTTAGGTCTTTTGACTGTTGTTTGCTTAAAAAAATTTTGTTTTCGTTTAGAGTAGGTTTCCTTTCCGTTTTGTTTTCTTAGATTAGTTGCTTTGCTTTTTTAGTTTAGTTTGCTTTCCCGTTTTGTTTTGCTTTCAATAAAGGGGCTCCCATTTGTGAAGGGCGTTGTATCTTAGGAACTCTAGCATCTGTGCTAAATCATGTTCAGTCCATTTCTTCGATTAATATTTGTTGAAGATCTGTGAATTTTGAATTAATTGTTTCTAAAGTATCTTGAGGTTAAGGTTAGTACTTGACTGGAAAGGAAGTCATCTATTGTGTCCTGATACCGAGTCTTGTAGTTATTACATTCTACACACTTAAAGAGTTCTCTGAGTCAGTGTGGTCTCCTAGGTGAAGTTGTTGGCTAAAAAGTAATCAAAATTCTTGCTTCAGCGCCACTATAATGCTCAAACCCAGGTGAGCTTCACTGCTTACAGGCCAAAGTGTGGAAATATATGAAAAAAGAAAAGAATATCCAAAAATGAATCAAAAAGAGAAAAGAATAAAAAATCAAAACACTTGGCTTTTGGGTGTGCGGAAATCTCTACAGGTGTACCAAAGAAATCAAAAAAAAAAGAAATAAATCGCCGGAAGTAGAGCAATCTCCGTGACATTATAGCAGATAACCTCGCCGGGGCTATGGACGCTCGCTGGCAGCGAGGCTCTATCCAAGGATGCTTTTGGAGCTAAGACCAAAAATACACTGGAAAGCCATCACAGAACCAAAGAGTCATGCTAGTCTTAAGAGACAGGAATAAACCCACGTGCACACACTTATAACTGAAGGATAAGATATCTTGATATAGTTTAGGATTTCTCTTCCCTTTTGAGTACTCTTCTTAGTCAAGGGATAAGTTAGTGAGAATTAATCTGAGATTCTGGGTTTGAAGTAAATTCTATCTTTGAAATGTTCAGGAACATTTATTCAGGTTGGCGCTAGATGTTGTGACCATTTCACACATCGCCCCATTGCAAATGGGGACCCCCTGTTTTCGCTTTTTGCCTCAGTGTTGCAACTGCTTATCACTTGTCTTTTTACAATGAGGTCATCATTTTGAGGGTTCCAAGTCAGTCTTTTTGCAAGTCATCCGAGCCAAGTCAGTAATTCATGCTTGAATCTGTGTGTAGACGTCATGGAAGCACTCAGAAGGCCCAAGAGACGAAGATCGACTGTAAATTCGGCCAATTCTGAGACTTCCTATTTTTTAGGAAAAGTTGCTTTTTCGATTTTTCATTTTTGGCATTTTTGGACCAAACAATGTTCCCTATTTTTTAGGGTTTGCTTTTTCTATTTTTAGAAAGTTTCTATTTTTGGAAAGTTTCTATTTTTGGAAGGGTCCCGAGTTCTGAAAACGCACTCAGAAGTTCGAAAAACTCGATAGAACTCTCAGAAAATCAAAATGAAAATTTGAAAAGTTATTGAAAAATCTGGAAAAAAAGGTCAAAAAGCATGAAAATCAGACCCAAAAGGTATCAGATTCTGGAAAACCAGTTCAAAACCAGTCAGATCTGAAGGTCGAGATCATGGAAAATCAGCTCAAAAAAGATGAAGTTCTTGGAAAATCTGGTTAAGTCTAGAAAATTCGCCATTTCCAAGAACAAGGATGTCAAGAAGGATGAAGGAAAGTCTGGAAATTCATGGAGTTCGCCCAGCAGCAAAGAGGAATATCCAAGACTAAGGCAAAGTCCGCCATGCAGCAAGGAAGCTCATCCTAGGATCTTCCAAAGTCCGCCCTGCACATCCTTGCATCCTTCAAAGTCCGCCCTTGAATATCCTAATACCTTCTAAAGTCCGCCATGTCCAAAGAGGAAGGAAGGTCCGCCCAGCACTAAGCATGCTCATCCTAGACTCCTCTAAAGTCCGCCCTGCATGTCCTAAAGATCTCCAAAGTCCGCCAAGTTCAAAGGAAGGATGTCCAAAAAGTCTTGAAGTCCGCCACCATCCTCTTGACTCCTTTGAAAGTCCGGCCATCTACCAAGAGGGATCGGCCCTAGAAGACCTTTGTCCGCCATCCACAAGGAAGTACCGCCCAAACAGCCTTCAAAGTCCTCCATTATGTGGAAGATGCCATCCAAAATTGAGAACCTAGAAGGAGAAAAAATCAAAAATTTTACTAAGTGTTAATGCCTACCAAGGGAAATTTCAAATCATAAGTGTAAAAAGCTTCCAAAAAGGTGGGAATTCAAGTTTTGAATTGGCATTGTAGGATTTCCAAAGGGACAAAGGGTTAAGCAAAGTGCTAAAAAAGTTTGGAAGTCCCCACATGTTCAAGGAGATGATGTCTAAACTTCTTTGAAGTTCCTCATTTCTAGAAAAGAGGGACGTCCAAGATGCATATCCAAAGAGGAAGGAAAGTCCGCCATACACTTGAAGAGGTTGGCAAGATGTCAAGGAAGTCCACCATGCTTGTCCAAGGTGCTAAGGAAGTCCGCCTAAGCACATGAAGGGATAAAATGATGATTTTGCTAAAGTGTTGATGCCTAGTCCAAGAGAAAAGTTCGAATATTTGCCTAAGTAAAGAGGCTAAGGGGTGAAAAATGAAGACTTTGGCCAAGTATCATGACACTTTCGAGAGGTCAAATGCCAAGCTTGAAAGGGCATGTGCTAGAGAAGATTGGGATTTGGCAAAGAATAAAACGGAATGTGCCTAACTCAAAGGTAGAAAAGAGGTAAAATTTGCCTAAGTATGGGGAAAATGCGAAGAAATTGTCAACTTTGGCCGAAGAAAAATGCCCAAGGCAAAGAGAAAGGTAAGATCGCCTTTAGCCAGAAGGAAAGAGAATTTGTCAAGTGTCAAAGAAATTCGCCCGATGAAGACATCCAGGCAAGGATTTTGCCTATAAAAATTCGACTGAGCGAGGAAATATTTGACTTTGGCAGAACAAAATAGGCTCAGTGCAAAGGAAAATTTCACCTCGGCAAAGAAAAATAAGGATCTGGCAAGAAAATTTTTGACGGAATGGCTTAAGATTTGACTTGGCTAGATGAAATTAAGGATAAAATTGGAAAATACACTCTTAGCCAAGAAAAATGAAAGGAAAATCTAAATAGCTACAATCTAAGATCTAATTGGTTGGAATAAATTAAAATATTTTAATATTTTATTTTCTTACCGCCTTGGACAAAATGAAGTTTGCCAGAGATGTTTTGGAGGAAAATAATTTGTCGGCCAGAGATAAAGTCCGATGGGCAAAATTAAATTCACCATGGCTTCAGGAGAGAGAGTGGTAAAAAAATTCAGGAGAGAGAAAATCTGAATTTGTTTATTTTATTTCTGGTGTGTGTGGATGAGATTTATCATGAAGGAAGCCAGAAGAAGAAGCAAAGGTAATGGAAATGGAGGGAAAAGGATGGCACCAAAGATGAGAAAAGCTCCAACTTTTCTGGGCATAGCATGTCCAAACCTTTACAAGGTCCGACTTTGCTTGGAGAAGGTATGTCCAGACATCCAAGTACAATGGCAAACATGATGCAAAGTCCGACCTAGACCAAGAAAAGAAATGTCAAAGTGTTGAGAAGGTTCGCCAAGCATAAAGAAAAGATGGCGAAACCACTAGCAAATCCGACTTTGCTCAACTGAGAAATGGCACAAGCATGATAAAGTTCGACTTCTCCCTAGACATGTTTGTCCAAAGTGGCTTGAAGTCTGATTTAGGTCGAGAGAGAAAACGTCCAAGCTCATGTGAAGTTCGCCCAAGGAAAGGATGAGAAAATTGGCTAGAAGAATTCACTAAGTGTTGGACAGAAAACAGGAAGGATGAAGAGGAAAATAAAGAGGAAGTGAATAAAATCCTTGTCCAAGGATGGAATTTGTCCTACATAGCACAAGCCAAACTCAAAATTGAAGACAAATCCACAGGCAAAGTTCATTCGAGCATGGAGATGGCCAAAATCTTGGCTAAGTGTTAAATGGTCCACATGAAGGTGTTACAAAATGAACTTGAATAGCCAAAATTTGGCTAAGTATGGGAAATACTTCACAAAGAAAATTCCAATTTCCCCCATTGCAGCAAAAGCACAAAGGCATTCTTCTCCAAATTCTAGACACTTGAAAGGATATCCAGACACCTACTCCAAGGGGAGACTTCCAGACTTCAAAGATTCCAGTACAGGTAAGAAGAAGAAATCAAAGTCTCAAAAGGAATCCAGGATCAAAGCTAGGAAGGAACGAGCACAATGGACAGGGTCATCGGCAGGGAAAATATTCTAGGGCAAGCACGTGAAGAAAAACGAAGCAACCAAGGAAGACATCTCAAAGACGCTTAAGGTGGCATCTCGGCTATCTTCCAACCAATCAAATTGTTCCAAATCAACATGCAACAACTTCTATTTTATTGTTGATTTATATTTAGCAAAAAGGACAAGTGTCCTCAAATGAAATTTTCTCATTGGTCAAAAGTGAAACCCTAATTAGGGTTTTATTTTGTAATCTCGGTCGTTGATTTGAAATCAATCTTGGCCATTGAATTGTAATTGGGGAGCCTATAAATTGAGCTCGCCCCCTCATTTGTAATGTGGAGACTTGTTAAGTGTATATTAATGATTGGAGACTATTTGAATGATAAAAAGACTCTTGAGCATGATTTGCCTTTGAATCACTTCTTATTGTTGAATAGTAAGTTTAGGTTGGCTATATTATCTTCCTCACTATGATTAGAGTTGCTTAGATTAAAGGAATTTTCTTTGAAAGTTGTGCTAATTGAATGAAAAGATTGATCAGATCACTCATTGTGAAGTGTAGTTTGATACTTTCTTCTGATGAATGATTTTCATCCGACAGCGTAGTTAGCTCCTATTCTAAGTGTGGGAGTTTAACTTCAACCTTTATCCTAGGTTTGAAATTATTCTCACAAACCCCTTGAAGATTGCAATCTTAATTCTATGATTGTTGTCCCAAGTGTGAGTCAACAAAGTGTGGTTTATTTCGCTTCACCAAGTCCTTACTGTCTCTTGATTTCTTAGGCTTAGACTAGATTCTCTGAACCCTATTCTTTTTGCCATTTTTTTTTTAGATCCACAATTGAAAGTCCTAATTGAGAACCTACAAAGATAAATTTCCTAAGTCCCGAACTTGTGAAGACTTTCTGCGTAAGTCCCCTTGTTTATTACCAGCATATCACAACGGCCATTGAGCTTATCCACATGTCGAGACCCGACTAAAGAAACCTTGGAATCGCCATATGATCTTCTCGCAATCTTAGCATACGTGGTGATTTTTCAAGAGAGGATAAGGTGTCTTTGGACATTTTTATTCTGAATGTTTGGTGGATGATAAAACACACATCAACAGGTAGTTCGTTCCTTAGTGATCTCTTAAGAATGAAGAGACCCATGTGCAGTGAATCCTTCTTATTTCACATTTTAGTGAACCCGATGCAAAACATGTCACATCTATTTTTGCAATTTTTGCATGTCCTCAATGATGATTTCTGTAAGGAATATTTTGATATGTTGGATGATGCTCTAGATAATTTCTTAGAAGAATCCTTCCCTATCCATAAATCTTCCAAGCTAACTTCTCTGCAAGCTAAGGAGTTGATAAATGTAGTAGTGGTCTCTATGGCTCCTCTAATCCCTAAGAAACACATCATTTATGTGGCCCCAGCTAGCCCTTCTCTAAGGGAGGATTATTTTGTCTATGGAATTTCCTATCGAGACGATTCATCTGATTTATATTCCAAGTTCATAAAAGCTACAAACTCTACTTCTACTATTTTTGGGCACACATATAATACAAGAAGAAACAAACAGAATCTAGATCAACAACCTTCTATACCTACATCTTAGCCTACTAAAGTTCCTAGTTCTTTACTTCCTTCTCAAGCAAGGCTACCTTTAGCACCTAAACCTACAATCAAAGCACTAGGTGATTACAAACTTGTCGAACTTCATGTTACCTTGGCTAAGATCTACTTTGGTATTTGCTTTAGATTACTTCAATTTATCATGAAATGCTTTAGGAATCCTTGTAGAACATCCTCTTTCCTACCTCCACTAGGCTTATGTTTTTTAATGCATTGTTGGCTCATATTCATGCTACTTCACTGACTATTATGTTCCATCCATAAGAACTCCCACCTTCGAATGTGTAGAAGCAAGCAAACCTTTTGATGATTATAATTAATGTTAATAACATTGGAATTAGGCATACACTTGTTGACACTGGCTTGGTTTTCAATGTTTGCGGTATTGACCTACTACCTAAGATTAAAGTTGATTCATCTTCTTTAGCTGCTTCTTCCTTGTATATTCGTAGGGTCGATAATGTCAGCTGTCAAGCTCTAGGCATGATAATATTTCCTTTGCATCTAGGCCCTGTTACCTTACCTACTCTAGTTTATGTGATGCCTAGCCATTTACCTTACAATATTCTTTTGGGGAGACCTTGGATTCATGCTATGGGTATTGTAACTTCTACTTTACACCATTCCTTAAAGTTTGCTTCAAATAATAGGGTAGTCACAATTAAATCTAACCTAGAAGTGGTTCACCTTTGTGAGTTAGCAGCTTCTGGTCAGGCTTCAGTTGTTTCCACTCTTAAGAACTATATTTCATCTTTAATTGTTGATGCTATGACATGTTCTTCAGTGATACCCTTCAAGGAGGTTGTCCTTGAAGTGAAATTCGTTAAAGATGAGCCACCTAAAGAAAAAATTCCTAACTACTCCCTATATTCCTCTTCCTCTTTTGAATCAAATGATTTCCTTAGTGATGATTGGGGCTCCTTAGAATTCTATGAATTCTTCATTGTACATTACAAGGTGAGCCCCACTCATTTAGAGTTTCTGAATGCCTTTGGCATGAAAGTGGACAATACTCCCATTAGGGAGGAAAGTTGTGATCCTATCTTGGAGCCCAGTCCTTCCCCTACTAAGGAGAGTAGCCCCACTCTTACAAAGGAGGTTAATGTTTGTGAAGTGAGTAAAGTATACATGTGTGCTATCGTGGATGCGTTTGATGTTCATTGGTGGAAAAAATCCCTTTACGTAGAGCCATCACCTCTCAAAATTTTACAAACTCATTATGGTTTTGTATATCAACTTGCTTCTTTGTATGGCTATGGGAAGAAATTACTAGGGAATATTGAGCAATGAATCCAAGTCCCCATTTAGTTTAAGCCATGAAAGCACTATCTAGGTTTAGGGTGCTCTATAAAACAATCTAAACAAAAACCTTGGTGGAGTGTTAATATGATTTTGGTTGAAGCACTAAGTCTGGTCCATCCTAAACTAATAGAGGATAGGAGGTAGGCCAAGAAGGTACCTTTAGATGTTTTCTCCTTATGTGAAACACTTGAGGAATTCCTAGGTTCCTACTCCCCTTTTCCTCCCTTTCATCACAAAAAATGATTCCCGTATTGCTTGCATAAACAAGAATACTTTTGAGAATATGTCTTGAGTGTTGATGAGGAAGACCCTCTATCTAATGTTGGCGATGATGTTCCAACATCACATCTTGGAGATCATATCTCTCTCCTTAGAGGAGATACTACTGAGATCTAAATGTATCCCAACTCTTGTGAAAAAGTAATTAAGATTATTAAGTGCCTTTCTTTAGAAGAAGTGGACGAACATTTAAATCTCCTACATTCTCATCCTTAAATTTTTACTTGGGTGTATGAGGACATGCCCAGTATTGATGATTCTATAATGTTTCATAATATCATCCTATGTCTTGACACCAAGCTGGTTAAGCAGAAAATCCGAAAGATCAATCCCAGGGTGGCGTTGATGGTTAAGATTGAGATAGAGAAGTTGTTGAAAGCATGCTTTATCCATCTAATCGACTACACCCCTTAGATATCAAATATTTTTGTTGTTAGTAAACTTGATGGCCATATTCACATATGCATTGACTTTCTTGATCCCAATAAGGTTTCTCTAAAATATCACTTTATGTTACCTAATATAGATATGATTGTAGATTCAACTGCAAGTAATGGCTTGTTATCTTTTACGGATATTTTATCAAATTACAATCATATCTATATTAATATGAAAGACCAATATAAGACATCCTTTAATACCCCTTGGGGTACTTTCTATTATGTGATTATTCCCTTTGGGTTAAAGAATCATGTGGGAGCTAGTTACCAATAAGCGATGACCCCAATTTTTCATGATTTCATTCATAAGACTTTAGAAGATTATGTTGATGACATCTTGGAAAAATCTATAACTCATCAGGATCATGTGAAGAACCTTTGTTTCATTTTTGAGAGACTTTGAATTTATAAGATGAGGCTCAATCCTCTTAAGTGTGTCTTCAGTGTAGACACAGGTAAACTTTTGGGCTTTATAGTCTCTCATTGCGGAATTGAGGTTGACATAAACAAGATCGATGCTATTGTTAACATGCCTCCACCTAGGGATATGACTGAATTGCAAATTTTACAAGGGAAGATTTAGGAAATTCATAGATTTATATCTCAATTGGTTGATTTCACCCTTCCTTTTACTTGCTTGTTAAATAAAGTTGTTCATTTTATATGGGATGAAGAGTGCTAGAAGGCTTTTGAGTCAATCAAAGCCTACTTGGCCAATCCTCCTATATTGATGTTCACTATGCAAGATATACCCCTTTTTCTTTACCTTTCAGCATCACCATATGCTTTGGTGGCCTTACTAGCTCAATATGATGATGCTAGGAAAGAAAGTGTGGTGTACTACATTAGTCGCATCCTAGTTGATTATGAAACCTGTTATTCCTCTATGGAAAAGCAATGCCTCACTCTTCTTTTTGCTACACAGAAGCTAAGACACTATCTTCTCCATGTTGAGACACATGTTATCATGAAAAGTGACCCTCTAAAGAATTTTTTCTCTAGTGTCAACATTGCTTGGAGGCTAGCGAAATGGGTGATGTTACTCTCTAAGTTTGACATAAATTTCACTACTTAGTAGTCAATAAAGGGTCAAGCAGTTGCCGATCAATTGGCATATGCTTCCTCATCTCGCTCCTTCCTGGGTTTGGATTTGTTTCTTGATGAGAAATTTTTTGTGATCAATTATGACCTTGAATGGAAAATTTACTTTGATGTGTCGAGATGTTAGACTAGTTTCAAAGTGGGTGTATACCTAATTTTGCTTGAAGGTAATCTGGTCCCTATCTCCTTTCGACTGGACATTCCTTGCACTAATAACATTGCTCAGTACAAAGCCCTCATTTCTAGCTTGTGTTCCATGATTGTCCTAAAAATAAGACATCTCCACAGATTGGGTGATTTTGAGCTTATTGTGAATCAAATTACGAGAGCCTAGCAAGCTAAGCAAAGTAAGTTATCTTAATATCGAGACCTCACGTTTTCCTTTCTCAAACGGTTCTCCTCTTTCACAATACACAATGTCCCTAGGAGGTATAATAGACATGTACATGCCATGGAAAGCACCGCTTCCCTAGTACCTTTAGATGAGGATATGAAAGAATACCACTTCGTCGTTTAGGTCCTTCAGACCCCAGCTATTTCCAATCAACTTGAATCTGATGCCTTTTTGTGTTCTCATGTAGACTCTAGAGAATGGTTTTATAATATTTACAACTACCTAAAGATTGGAAAATTTCCTGATGATGCGACAAAAAATGATTGCACTTGCATACAAAATATTTTAGCTCATTATGTTATTTTGTCTGATGTTCTCTATCGAAAGTCCTATAAAAACTTGCTTCTTCGATGTCCCACTAAGGTGGAAATACCCCTTTCCCTTAAAGAAGCCAATTCAGGCTCTAGGGGTGGACACTTTGGTGGTAAATCCCTGGTGAGGAAATTAATGCACATGGGTTATTTTTGGAAAATGATGGAACAAGATTCCTTCGATTTTGTTAAGAAGTTCCCACAATGTCAGCAACATAGTCCTCTTATTCAAGCACCTGCACAAGAATTACAAAATCAAACCTGTCCTTGGCCATCTGTGAAATGGGGGTTGGATATCATTGGGAAAATATCACCTTCTTCTTCTAAGGGACATACCTTTATCATTACTGGTATAGATTACTTTTCGAAGTGGGTAAAATCTATTCCACTTCAATCCACAAATGTTGAAGCTATTTGTAGCTTTCTTTTGAATAACATTATTTCTCATTTTGGATTGCTTGCTACACTTGTTTCTAACAATGGCACACCATTCAAGAACAAGGAAGTGAAGCAATTCTTAGAAAAGTTTCACATTTGACATAAATTTTCTACACCTTACTATCCTCAATCTAATGGTCAAGAAGAAGCATCTAATAAGACTCTTGAGCTCATTCTTCATAAAATAGTTAATAAGCACGATAAGGATTGGCATATTTAGTTAATGTATGCTTTGTGGGCCTATCACACGAGTGTTCAAATAGTGATGGGAATGACGCCTTACAACCTCGTGTATGGTGTCGAAGCTATCATGCCTTTAGAGTTGGAGATTTTGTCTTTTTGGGTTTCCATTAAAGGTTTAATTGATGATGAAACTTACCAAGCTAATCATTTGCATCAACTAGAGATTCTTGATGAGCACTGATTATAGGTCATTGATCATCTTAAAGATTATCCACATTCATTATCAAGATAGTATAATCAAAGTGTGCTTCCTAGAACTTTTAAACTGAGAGACCTAGTTCCTTATGAGAATCAGAGAAATGTACATGCACTACTTGATCAAAGAGGAAAATTCAGTCCTAACTAGTTAGGCCCTTACATTTTCATCTCCATGTATGGTGCAAGTGCCTATGGGTTATCGTCTAAGGATGGAGCACCTCTAAAATATCCTGTTAATGCAATGCATCTATCAATATTATGTGTAGTGTCTAATGTGTCATATGTGTGGTGTTCACTCTTCATGGGTAGTAGCACTACATCTATTGACATTGTTCATTAACACATTATGAAAAAAAATTGTGTTATGATGTGACCATGTGTGTGTGTGTGTGTGCAACATATATACATGTCTCTTACTATGCTATGCATACATGCATTAAATTACATATTTTAAGAAAATTAGATCATCATTACATTCAATTAACATACATCCATATGTACATATAACATTCATAGCATCCACATACACATCAAAATACAAAATTCCATGATGTCGAAACAAATATATCGTATATTATATATATATATATATAATGCCATATACATGTATCAGGCCACTAGTGTAAAAAATGAGTGGCTACTAAATATTTTTCAATGTCTATAAAAAATATCTACAAAACATATGTGTATCTCACTACAAAATTAATGTACAAAAAATAGGAGGACCCTATGGCTATGGTGTGTGGCTCCTAGAGCCCTCCAGCTTTGGTTGTTGTTGTTGTGGTCTAGGGAGGGGCTGCACAATGGTAATGGACCTCGATCGGTGTGAGTGTGATATAGACAGGGCTACGTGCATTCCTCTAATCCCCCCCTATAGGGAGCATATGGTCCCTTATGCCTATCTCAGCTCCTGCTACAGCTGTTGAACATCTATCAGGATCATGGTTGTCGACTGCCCTGCAAGGTCATCAAGGTGGATTTGTAGGGTGTCAAATTCTTGCTTAGTGGCATCAACCCTCATCTCTACCACATATCACTTTATGAGCATTGTCCATAGCTCCCCTAATAGTTAATCACGCTACCCTCAAATTCTGGTTGCCTTTGTAGTCAATTACACTATCTCCACTCCTCGCTCCTCATAAGCAGTCCTCAGACATGCTACTGGCTCAAATAGATGGGCATTTCACCCCATGAAATCTTGTTGGTAAGCCTTGAGAACCATCCCCTGGATGGGCACGTCAAGAGCGACCTTTCATAGGCATTGGTCCATCAACCTAGTCCATCCCTAGGCATCACCTACAACCATAGAAAGAAAGAATAAGATCAATATCCCATGGCATGTCTATGTAATTGTAAAAGAAGAAAACTAAAAGCATTCAAATATAAATAACATGCTCAATATACCTGTGTCCCCTGGCTTCCATGTAGGGTTAGGGTGGGGAGTGACACTAGGACCTACGCCACCAACATTGATAGTCACTCTTGGGGCCGCTAAGGTCATTGCCACTATGAGAGTAGATGTTGGTGGCATCGACGAGAAAAGGGTAGCTAGTGGAGGATCTAACCTCCTTCGTCACTTCCTTAGCCTTTGTGACACTTTTGGCTACTCCTATGGTTGTTCCTCCTCCTCACCCTGCTACCCTCTACCTCCTTTCCCTCTCCTCCTAACCTATGGTGTTTGTGGTGACATGTTTCCCTATGGGTTGGGATCCCCTTCAAGGGCACCCTCTATGAACACAAGATAAGGATGGTGCCTATCCCAACACACTTTGAATTCTGCATTAATGTCGACATTATATGTCTGTGCTATCGGTGGCAGATCCCAGTCAAGCTCGTCATCATTGGAAGGAACAAAATCAGTGATGGAAGGGCAAGGATGGTCCCTGGGTCTCGCATCACTCCTAACTACCGGTGTATACATGGGCACATCAAGAGGGATAGTTTGTACATGACCATGTGACTGTCGCATGACTTGACTCTAATAGTATGACATGATGATATGGTCATGACGACCTATGACAAAACAATACTGCTACAGGTTTAAGAGAATGATAGGGTCTCCTAAATTTACCCTGCCTAATTGGGGGAAAATTGAGGAGGGGGCATATAGTCACCTCTTTACCATATTTTTCTTCTAAATCATTGAATTTTTCTTGACCAATCTTCTCACCTTTGTAGCTTCTTCTGATTTTCAAAGCTAACCTAAAACTTTAGTTTTGCAGATTAAAATTTTGTGTGATTCTTGACAACCACACTGCCATTAATTGTTGAGATTGGTTATTGGGGGCACCTTCTATACCAGTTAGCTTTACCTTAGTGGCTTATAAGGCCCCTTTTCTTGGCACGTAAATCCATAAAATTCAAGATTGGGATAACAAATTTCTTCTCTACTTTATTGTGGCAATTTTTTTCCAAAATTGAGCCCACTATAGTGGGGGAAAAATGTAATGTCGTAGAATTGCACCTAGGGGAAATTCCATAATTTTTCACTTTTTCCTAGCATTTATGATACCCTAGCACACAAAATTCCCATGAGTCAAAATTTCATAATTCTAGCTCCAAGTGGAGTAGTGGTGAAGCAACAAAAGCATAATGACACATTTCTTGAAAATTGGTGTGTTGGATGTCTGTGCAGTGAGCAGACATCTACACATAATGCTAGCATCTTGTCAATTTTATGAGTTTTAAATAGAGAATCTTGAATCTTTACTCTTGACATGTGTCTTGGCAGTGATAATTTTGGGTGGGTATGTGTAGGATCATGATGGGCCAAAAAGTGGCAATATGATGGGTATGTGTAGGGTATGTGGCTGATGAAATATTTTGTACCTAAAATTGATGAATCAAAAAGGGTTTTTAAAGGAGATTCTTAGCTTTCCACCAATATAAATTATGCTTTACTTTGAATTTAATAATAATTATTATTAATTTTCTATTTAAATTACGAATAAAGTCCTGATCGATAGGCTAATTGAAAAACATCTATAGTTTTCAAACATTATCACATTTTTTGAATCCAAAACAGGTGTCACATTCTATGCTTAATATACTATAGGATTAAAAAGAATGAATTTCATGAAGTTTTGACCAAGTTAAGGTGGTCAGATAATAAGTTTTTTATATTTTTTGTTGTAATAAAAATTCATAATTAATTATTTAATTAGTAGTACAAAAGTATTAATCACATCAGACATGAGTTCTCTACTTATATGTAAAATATTATAAAAATATTATCATTTTATTGTGGTTAGGTGGTCAAACGACATCTACTTCTTTTATTTTTCCCTAAAATTTAAGTACTACTACATTGAAATTTCAAATTTTCACCAAATAGATTTTTTTCTTTTAAATAAGCCTAGTAGTTTAGAAACTACATTCAATTTTCTATAGATTCTCTTCTTATGTATTTTTGAAATAATATAGATAACTTATTCAATTTTTTATGTCAAGTTTCCTAACTCTGATTTTTTTGAATTTTTTTCCACTTAAGGGCCTATTTTTTCCATGATGATCCTACACATACTTGGGTGTAACGGCTCTTTGTATGCCTTGCATACAAAGAAACCCCTCATTTTCTCTCATTTTGGGGGTCTAACTTCATTCACTCAAGCTATCTTCCATTTTTCACTCTTAGATTTCTCTTCACCCTTAACAAGAAACACTTCTACAAGTGAAGATTTGTCAGACTAAGGTGCTCCAATAGTTGTAACTCTCAAGCAAGCATTCAATGGTGCATTTGTGTGCTTTGTAGAGGATCTAGGCCTATGGGTAACACTCTCCCTTGCTCTTTTCTATTTACTTGTCCATTCTCTATCTCATGGTGTGGGTTCTACTCCTAAAGCGGGTTTTTCTTTCACCACATGCTTTTTCCATTATGATTACACTCCTTTCCTATCTAGTTGTCCATGGAGGTGGGAACACCAAAACATGGGTTTGATTGAGGTAGACCCCTATACATCCCAACATTATCCCCTCATTCTTTTATGTGTAGGTTTTGAAACAAATCTTGGAGTGAAGACTCGAATGTCTACTTAAGGGTAAGTTTTCCCCAAGTTCCCCTTGTGCTTTTCTTTAATTTTATGTTCTCTATTTGATTATTTTGTTTAGTAGACCTCAAATCCAAGTTAGGAAGTTATACTTTATTCTACCCACCTGAGCTATTTTTGTCACTCAAGACACTAGTTTTCCATTAGACCACAATGCATAGGCTGGCATCCTAAATTTGTGCTGTTGTCCTTTGGCCAAGAACTCCTCTATTGGAGGAAAAAATCTAGAAGTTTCACTCTCTCAGGATCTGAAGTAGTCTTCCCTAAAAGTTAGTTTATGCACATTTCCTTTATATTTTCTTTATCCTGTTTACGTTGAGGTGGATAAGGGTAGTTTATTCCTTGGTGATCTCTTAAGAATGAAGAGACCCGTGTGTAGGGAATCCCTCTTATCTCATATATCCTTATGTTTTTCATTTACAAATTTGATTGAACATTTAGAAACATAATGACCTATCTTTCCACAATAGAAAGATTTAAAGGCTAACTTACCTCTATATTTTCTAGTGCTATTTTTCAATATTTTTGAAAAAATTGCTTCCACTACATCAAGATCATCAAGATTAGATTCATCATCCTTCTTTTCATTATAGACTTTCAAATCGGTTTCTTCATTTGTAGAATATTTACCAAACTCTCTCAATTCATAAGAAATTAAAGCACCAAGCATGCAATCTCTAGAATATTGATCTAAATTTTGAGCTTCCTCAATAGAAGAAACTTTAGAACTATAAGATCTTGGAAGAGTTCTTAATGTCTTTCTCACAACTTTTTTTTCCTCCAACATACCACTAAGACCATTGATGGTATTAACAAATTCATCAACTTTGAGCATGTAGGTTGTAATATCTTCATCTTCAGACATCCTTAGGGTTTCCAATTTGGCTTTGTAATTTTACATCTTTTCTTTCTTGACCTTATCATATCCTTCATAAATTATCTCCAACTTTGTTTAGACATCTTTAGCTGATTTTAAAATTTTCACCTTTCTAAGTTTAGAATTAGAGAGACCACTAATAATATAATTTCTTTCTTTTCCATTTTTCTCATAATCCTTCATGATCTCATCATCACTCATCAAACCATTAGAAAGTATGGTATATCCTTTTTCAACTAATTTCTAGACTCCAAATCCAAGATAGACTAGAAAGGATTCAATCCTAGATTTTGAATAAGTATAATCCATTCCATTGAACATAGGAGATTTGACACCATTACTATGCACCATCTGAATCTACCTCAAGCAATTGAGCTTCTTCTAAGGAACCACAAGTCTGATACCAATTGTTAGGCGCACAAGACAACTGAAAGAGGCATGAGTCAATCGTACATTAAAACATTCAATCCCTCATTAAATTTCAAATCCTTATCAACATTTAAACCCTCATTAAGCATTGAAAAATGTTAACATATGAATTAGTAATGTAAACACAACCATACACAAAATAACACCAAATTTACCTAGAAATACCTAAGTAGGGAAAAACCATGGTGAGGATTAGCTCACATATATATGAATAGCAACAACGAATATAATTAGGCTCATTGCTAAGGTCTCACTTCCTAGAAGAAAGAAGAAAGAAGAAGACTACTACAAAGAGATTCACTATCTTAAGAGAATAGGAAAATCCACCACTGCAACTTTCCACCATCCACAACCTTTTACTCACTACCTCTAACAACATCATGCACATTGAAAATGTAGATACCTTTTTCTTACTACATCCAAGGTCATAGGAATTTAAGCTCACACTTAGATCACCAAACTTGATCAAATTCACATCTTTCACACACCACACAGATCCATAACAATTCACCTCGTATTTATACCAACGACAATGTCAAAAACCTTCTCCATGTTGGCCACAATGAAATGTATGCACCTCAAATGTGCATCCACTAAATAGGTTGGCACCGAACACTTCCACGGTGGAAAGAAGTGAGGGAAAAAAATTTCAAGGGTTAACTAGGACCCAAATCTACATTGACATGCTTCAACATGCTTCCATAAACAACAAAAAATCTCCACAATTAGCGCTAGCACCTAGGTCTACCAAACCTACACTAACACTAATAGGTGACCATATACACACATTTCTATGTCCAAAAGCAACATGTGGAACACAAAGAAACACTTCACAACATCCATACAACATCCTAGAATATTCTCGCATCATCAGAACATTCTACAACACTGCCACAACCACCTATAACTAAGAAAACCATTATTTTGTGTAATCAAACATACTGCCACATAAAACAACTTATGAATCCAAAATTGTGAAATAGATAAAACACCAAAAACTTAAAGGGAAGTTAGATTTAGAAAATATTAGCATGTTCCCAAATTTATAATAAAAGAAACCTCACTATGGAGAAATGTGGAGAAATCTTGTTTCTCCCAAACAACCTTCTTCATAGACAAACACAATACATGAAATACTTATTCCACTATAGAATGATCTAGAACCTAAAACTCTGGATATAACACCTTTTAATACCTTTGATCATCACATCCAAACCACACAATAATATCTTCAACTGTGAAGAAATTTAGAACACAATACTAAACACACTTCTATCACACTACACACTCTTTTAGTCAAATTTTCTCAAAAGAACTTGGAAACTAGGTGAACTAGTTGCATCAACAACACCTACTCAACACTGCAACATCTTCTCATCATGACTACACTAGAGGTTGACATCAATCAGACCTCAACATATCCACTCTTAGTACTAATGACAACACTACCAACAACCTCTGAAAGTCTCCCTAACTATACTAGAGGTTGACACCAATGATAAGACCAAAAATATTCCAACACAATGATCTAATAGTATTAGACTATAATTATATTAAATGGGATATGCTTAATAATATAATATAATATATAAGTTTTTATAACATTATATTAGAACAACATATAATTTTTATAAGGATATGAACCCTAATAACATTATGTTCTAAAACTCTCTTAAATTTAATAGGAGGCATCACATCTCAATTTCCATAAAAAAATATTATAATTGTTAATCCACAAATAATTTTAGAATCACTTGTGCATACTATGCACATGCAATATGAAGATTAAAATTTCCCAAGTAGACACATTCATGGTTCTAACATATGGGGCTATAGAATTGTTTTCAATTTGGATATGGTTTTCATGGGTTTTGACAACATAAAGACTAATAAGGTAAGATGGACAATGATAATCATGTCGGTTTTCTACACATACCATCCATTTCCCAAACACATATAAATTCCATCACACTCAATCGAATATTACACACATCTTTTCAATATGCAATAAATAAAGAAAATGGTAATATTGCATAATTAATAAAAAAAATTACTAATAATAATTCAAGTAAATAATTTATTCTAATATTATTGATCATGTAAAATTGATCATTTAATAAATAATACTAAGGGAGCTAGTTCTACCCACCAATAATTCCATTTAAATAAAAACAATGAAGCTAAAGTATCAATCAACATAAACATACACACATATATAGAAGTATTACATCAAAATATATGAATGTCAAATATCTAAAACTAGAACATGGGTATCCACAAGTGATCACCAATTCATAATATAAAATAATAGTAAGATAATTCTACAACTCTAATGCTTCAAAAAATGATGAAGAAAAAGGCACAAATACCTATGGGAATTACATAATCCAATAAATCCATCTAAAAATGGTATTTTTCAAAAATTTGCAATCAAGAAGAGGCCTACATAACAAGTGATACAACCTTCTTAATAATATTCAAATTCATAGAACTTCAAAAATATTAAAACATCTTAAATATTTATAGCTTAGAATCTTGGACCATATCCAATATTTCTATTTGTACCATCTTGAATAAATTTTTGTAGCCAAGGCTTGAATATTCAATTTAGAATTCCTAATAATAATATTAACACTTTTATTAAACCTACAAACCCAACCCTAGCTAATAAGACTCCAATTTTTAGTTTTTAAATTCCCCACAACATTAAAATTTGTAAAGACAGAGATTTCAACACTTAATTTAAATGGGTAAGATATCCTTCAAAATAAAATCATTAAAAGGTTCAATGAGAAACCCACATTCTAAAACTATCAATAATTATATTTTATAATAATTGATTAGGAAGACTAATTGTCAAGGAAAAATACCAAGATAATCGAAGGGAAATTATCTTATTTTCAATAGTAAAATAGGAAAGATATTGTATTGAATAGGAAAAATATAATTACATAAATATTTTTTTTACTTATCCTCATTAATTTTTAGAAGCCACCAAAAATATATTCAAATTATTTATATTCTTTGTAGTCTCTTGGAATTTAGCCAAACCAATTAAGGTTGTATCATATATAAATTGAAGATGAGAATGAGAATAAATAAAAATAACCACTTTACAACCATAAAGACTTATGTCATCCCTCTAGTCACATTAAGGAACCTTCTCAAACCATTAACCATAAGAATGAAAAGGTAGGGGGAGATGGGACCACCTTGTTGCAACCTCCTAGAATCTAAGAAAAGAGAGAATGGGATATCATTAATAATAATATAGAAGGAAGAGGATGCCATAGAACTCATGAATCACTTAATCCCCCTAAAAGAAAATAAAATTTGATAAATAATTCTAAATAAAGTACCATTTGACCCTATCATAAGCCTTAGACATGTCCATATTGATAAACATATATTTATCCTTATAACAACTCATGGAATGAATTTATTTTTTATAAATAATAATAATATTTGGAATTTGGCACCTCTTCACAAAGCCTCCATATTCAAAAAATATTGAATAACCTAAAATTATTTTAGATGATCAACAAAAAATTTAGGTAATTATCTTGTTAGAGATTTTTTTAGAGAGAAATAGGGTGAAATAGACAAAAAATATTATCCCACACTTTCTTTGTAATTAAATCAATAAAAATATAAGTGAATAATTAAAGCATCTTCTTATTATTGTGATATGCATGTATAACTTCCAAAATATTATCCCTCATCATGTCCCAAAAATATTTTAAAACCCCAATAGAGAAGCCATCAAGGCTATAAGACTTACCTTTCTTCATCTAAATGTTTTTTTTTTTTAAATTTTTACAAGAGTGATAGGCCTCATAAGGAAAAAATTAATTTATGCAACAACCAAATAAGTGATGAAGCCTCAAATAACACTTTCCTCCATCCATATTGTAGGACCATTATAATTAAGCAAAGAAGAGAAATGATAATTAAATTCCCAATTAATATCCTATGATGAATATAGTTGAATTATTTGAGAAGAGTTCATATATTAATATTATTACTACTCCTTTCTTTAACTAAATTACATGGTAAAATGAGGTATTTTGATCCCCCTTCTTGGAGCCAATTAATTTTTATTTATTATTACAAAAAATATCCACTAGATGTTCTAAAACTATGAATCTCTTCATAAAGAGAAGGTTCCTCTAGAAGTAATTACCTAGTCCTATGACTTAGAAGGTAATATCATTCAATATTTCCTCCTCCCATTTTTCTAAAAAAAATAATACCAAAACCAAATTTATTTCATTATTCCAGCTTAAACTTAATAATTTGAAAATTTTAAAAAATTAATGCATACAAGTAAAGGAGGGCTTACCCTACAACCACACTAATTCCATGTTCTCACATATACCCTAATCATAAAACCACATTAACTAAAATTTGAATGAGAATTCTTAAGGATATAAGAAAGAGATGAAGAAAATTTGATGTTCCAATGATCCAAATTTTTCCAAAAAAATTCAAAAGAAGTAATCCAATTATCCCCAATAAAATAATCAAAAGATGAAAGGATATCTAGCCACTCAAAAAATGGAAGTAGAACTACATCTCCTATTAATGAAAGTAAAAATGCTACCAATTATTTAAAAGTATACAAGAATTCAGAAAATAAATAGTATCTTCTAACAATGATAAAGAATAAATAATGATCTATCTAACTCAAGCCTCCAAGTTTATCATAAAAAAAGGAATAGCAATTTAAAATAAAAATCCAAGATCCAATGGATAGAATCAAACAAATAATAAAAAACTGAATCTATGAGTTCACAAGAAAATATTGCATTGGAAATGCATATGAGCATAAACATTGGATAGGAAAAATATGATTATTTGAATCAAAATAGGTACTTACCAAAGATATTAAATTCTTACCCAATAGACAAGACAAATATTTAATTAATGAAGGTCATGTAGGAAATATAGACCTCTTGTAGAACCTTGAGTTGCAATACACTAACATTGCTTAGCTTTCAAGAGATTTGAAGAAGTAGCTAACTTTCATCCTAAAAATAATACTAGACTTATGAATCTAAATAATTCCATGAATAACATTTTGATGAATGGTGTTTCCCAAAACCATAAAATTCCATGAACTAAATGTCATTTTTTAGAAATAGAGAAGTGGTAATTTCAAGTGTGAATGACCTAAGATTCTACTCTTGTTTCCCTTATCACCCTTACTTTCCCATAGTAACTTTTCTCCCCACTTTGGAGACTTTATCCATACCATTCATCTTAATATTTTTTTTTAAGTTCCTAATAGAGTAGGAGTTTTATTCTTAATTTTATCCTTCTAAGCAATATCTTAAGGAGAGTATTCCATATCTTTTTTTTAGAATATTCAAATGGAAAAACTATCAAGAAAGGAATTGTAACATTTAAAATAACTTAAGAATAAAAAAACATGTAAACTAAATCATTTATTTCTTCTTGGTCCATCAACATGACTTGGAGAAAGAGGATTATTTTCCCTAGTTAACACCTATACATCAAATAGATTTTAAGCTTCTAGAGGTGGGAATGGGGAAAAATCGAGGAGTACAAAACCTTAATTATCTGAAGTATTCTCAAGTAGAGTAAAGTAAAGATCCTCATTTGAGATTATCTAAGATATAAAATATATTATTAGAATGCATCTTTGATAAATCATATTTTTTATGCATCCCATTCATTCCTTTATTACAAGACTTAATTGGAATAAACCCATTTGATTCAAGATCTTTTACATTAGCTAATGATTTAAATATTGTGGGTATGTGCAAGATCATTATGGAAAAAATAGGCCCTTAAGTGGCGAAAATTTTAGAAAAATCAGAGTTAGGAAACTTGACGTAAAAATTTGAATAAGTTATCTATATTATTTCAAAAATACGTAAGAATAGAATCTGTAGCAAATTGAATATAGTTTCTAAACTACTAGGTTTATTTTAAAAAATAAAAATCTATTTGATGAAAATTTGAAATTTCAATACAGTAGTACTTAAATTTGAGGGAAAAAATAAGAAGTAGGTGTTTGTCTGACCATCCTAACCACAATAAAATGATAATAT
This sequence comes from Sequoia sempervirens, assembly GCA_007258455.2. Lineage (NCBI taxonomy): Eukaryota > Viridiplantae > Streptophyta > Pinopsida > Cupressales > Cupressaceae > Sequoia > Sequoia sempervirens. The sequence continues at coordinate 17,177 of VDFB02372297.1, read as the reverse complement.
TTTTTTATAAGATTTTAGATATATAAGTAGAGGAATCATGTCCTGATGTGATGCATATTTTTTTTGTAATTTTTTTCCAAGTAAATAATTAATTATGATTTTTTTATTACAAATTTTAAAAAATATAAAAACTCATATGTCTGACCACCTTAACTTGGTCAAAACTTCATGAAATTCATTTTTTTAATCCTATATTATGTGAAGCATAGAATGTGACACATGTTCCATATTCAAAAAATGTGATATCGTTTGAAAGCTATAAATGTTTTTCAATCAGCCTATTAATCATGAATTTAGTCATAATTAAAATAGAAAATGAATAATAATTATTTATTAAATTCAAGTAAATCATAATTTATATTGGTGGAAAGCTGAGAATCTCCTTTAAAAATCCTTTTTCGTTTCATCAATTTTGGGTAAAAAAAAGTCGTCAGCCACACCCATCATATCGACACTTTTTGGCCCATCATGATCTTGCACATACCCTTGTATTTGTTGAATGAAAAAGACAATTCAGAGGGGAGGGGTGAGTAATTTGTATCAATTTAAAACATAAAAAACCCTCAACAGTAATCAGATCCACAAGCATTCATTAAACCCTTATTTTTTTATAGTAATTAATCATGAAATGTAGATAACAAAAATTGAAACAAAAACACAATACACAAGAGAAAACTAGATTTGCATGGAAAACCTAATGATGGAAAAACCATGGCGATCATTAGCTCATAATATAAGTAATTACAAAACCTGTACAAGGGATCACATCCAAAATAGGACACATTGTCCAATAGGGCTCATAGCCAAAGGTCATTGCTTAGAATAAAAAGAAGATAGAAGAGAAATGTTACATAGAGAGCACTATCTCAATGCAACAAGGAATCCACCACAATTACTCCAACACTTTTTTGGCCTTTTTTGAAAGATTACAGATGCCTTCAACTCAGTGCTTTTAGAAGTCCAACACTTTGAAGTTCACGCTACTCTGCTCAAATTCACATCGATACTTCTGCAATTCACATCACACTCATCATTCAAATCTATCTCACATCTATCTTGAGATCTTCTAACAACACCACTCTTATTTATATCATCCTCATCCTTGAAAACCTTCTCCAAGGTTGGCAACACATCCTTTACATTTACAACTTCAAATTAGGTCGGCACCCAAACATTCCCATGGTGGATAGGAATGAAGGTGACCCATATATATCCTTAGTTAGAACCCAAATATGTCCCAACACACCTTAACATGCTTCCAAAAACTTTGAAATGATGTCACATGTATTGTTAACACTAGGTCAGCCATTACCTGTGCTAAACACCATAAAAATATTAAGTACATGCTTTCCATTTGATCAATACAACACGTGAACCACGTAAATATATTTTACATGATCTAAAACAATCCAAAAAACACCTGAGATCAAAAAAATACTTCATCCAAACTTTCATCATAGAAATACTTCATCCCAAAACATCTAGTTAACCTTATACACACACTAATGCATGAAATAAACACTATATTATACAAAATAAAGAGAAATATTGAATTATTAAAGATATAAACAACATAAGAAACTTCCTAGATCTACACCACCTAAAACCAAACTATGGAGAAATGTGGCGAAAATACATTTCTCTCATAAAACAGTAATCAACATTGAAAACCTAGTTCACACATTGGTGAACATATCTCACTTTGTACAATGATCCAAATACCCAAAAATTGGATATAGAAACTACTAAAAACCCTAAACAACATATCAAATATGCACAATCATAGCATCAACACAGAAGAAATGTGGAGGACATCTAGGAGAATGTTTTGAACACTTTCATAATATTGTTTTCTCTATTTATCATTTTTTCTCAAAAACACTTGGAAACCAAATACCAAAGACACTATCTTAGCATACTAATTCATTGAAACACATCTCCAGACAATGCAACACAAAGATACCTCCATGTACTCACAATACTTCCTCAATATCTCAACTATACATGCACACAAATTGTAACAACTTGTTTCCCTCTTTTTCACAATTTTAGCAATATCCTTGACATATTCATCATTCAACAACCTTCTTCAACAAATATTTGACATCAATGAAAATACCATCTTGTTGAAATTAATGGAAAAAACTTCATAATTTTAACAATCTCCCCCTTTGTCAATGATGGAAACACATGATGTGAAATACCATCAAAGAAACAATAGCTATGAACACATTCTCTCATGATTTTCTTTTACTTTCTCTACCCCCATGTAGATAAAAATTTTCACATGATTTTTTCTCCCTCTTTGACATCAATGAAAACACCTTCATACTTGTAAGAATATCCCCCTTTGTTATTGATGACAACACATGATGTGAAAAAGAATCAAAGACACAATAGCTCTAAATAGATTCCCTCTTGATTTTCTTTTACTTTCTCTCCCCCTGTGTAGATAAATTTTTTCACATGTTTCTTTCTCTACCTTTAACATCAATGGCAAAGGATAAAGTATTTTGCATTGTTCTCCACCTTTGACACTAAACCAAGATACTTGCTCTGAATACTCCCCCTTAGGAGTACACCCAACCAAATCAACAATTCTACATAATGAAAACACATGACACTACCTAATCCCCTTGAGAGGTAGCCACCAACATAAATATAGAAAAGAGATGAATCCATAGATCCACTAGAATGATCCATTTCCATATGCATCTAGTTCAATGAAGGAGGGGAAATAACCCCCAACTTCTCCTAGAGATACTCAAAAGTATCCTTAGGAAGAGCCTTAGTGAATATGTTATCAATTTGATCCTTTGTAGGTACATGTTCAAGCTTCACCTCATTTTCCAAAACCTTCTCTCTCAAAAAGTGAAACCCGATTGATATAAGTTTTGTAATTAAATGCACCATTGGATTCTTTGAAATGTTAATTACACTTGTTATTGGATATATGAGTAAATTTATCTATTTTTTGTCATTAATGTCACCATGTTAGTAGTATGTTGATAGTTTGGTCCAATACTCTTATACCAATGCTTATCCTATCTGGTTGTTGGTCTGGTATTTTTGGTTGCCCATCTAGTATTCTAGTCTACACTTTTCCACAATTGACAATTTTTGGTTGTGGTTTTTGGAAACTATTGATGGATGTTAAAGGAATGCATGATCAGGTTATTTCATGTTCTTGTGCTCATACAATGAAGTGACATCATTTTTATTGGTTGCGTTGAAGACTATTCCTAGCCGACTTGTTAAGATAATTTTGATTTGATATGAAAACTTATGTGTAATCTATTTTTTGGTCTGAGCTGACATAATGTCATAATCGTTAAATAATTTTTAAAATATTTTGTGGAGCCGACAGTTGATATCTTTTATAGATAAATTGCATATAATTTTGTTCAACCTAATTAGTGCTTGTGATGGAGATCAGGTATATATATAAGTATATGGCAAACATTTTGATAAGAGTGTGTGTGGTGTGACATAGACATGGGTGTATGAATGTGAGTGTGCACAAGTATACATATGGAAGTGCAGTTTGTCTGTAGAAAGGTGACAAAAGAAATAGTGAAGAAGTAATGAATGTGAAGGTGTAATTAGAAAGGAAACAGTTGTGAGCATATTTGGAACTGTATCAACACATGTTAGGTGCATCTTTCCAGTTCATTTTTGGGTTGTAGAGGCTTACTTTGTTTTGTATAATAATTTTGTAGGTAGTGAGCCTCTTGTTGGATAGTGAATCATTTTTGTAGGAAGTGAGCCTTTGTACTTGGACAGTGAGTCCTTTTGGCAATGAGCCTCTTTTAAAATACTATATAGTATGAGTTAACCCTCATCGTTATTTTTCCCTTATTGGGTTTTCCACATAAAAATATGGTGTTCATTGTGTTGATTTGCTTTTTTTTATTTGTGTTTCATGCTCATACTTAATAACAAAATAGTGTGGTTGAAGATTTGATAAGTGATAAAGTTTTAAGTTTGAATTTGTGTGACAACTGATTCACCCCTCCCCCTCTCAGTTGTCCTGCATTTGTTTAAAAATTGGTATCAAAGCTCTGGTTCCTTGTGTAAAGCTTAACCACTTGAGGAGGATCCTGAAGATTGGTTGAATGGATGATAAAGGAGAACTTTGGACTACTCTTGAAGATCTTGATAAAGTGGAAAGAGAAAATAAAGATTTGAAAGAGAATCTTGATGAAGCAAATGAATGTGTTTAGAAATTGAAGGAATGATTGAAGAAATATAAGGAAAGACATAGAGAAGTAAGTGAACAACTGAGACAAGAGATAATTGGACTAAAGGTGACAATAGAAGAATATAAGAGGATTGAAGAATGTTTGAATACAATGGTGCAGAACAAGTCAGATGAATGCACTAGGCTTGAGCAAGAGATAGTAAACTTAAGAGTGGAATTAGAGAAGGCTAAACTCTCTAAAAATAATTTCAGATCTAGCTCTGGTAAACTTGAAGAACTTTTTGCAGGATAGAAACCATGTAAAGACAAAGGCAGCTTAGGAGCTAATATCAGTGAATTCTCTTACGATGTGAAGAAGAATCAAGGAAAGAGGAAGAAGAGAATGAATTTTGCAAGAAGACCTCATATGAGACAACCTAATGCATAGAGGTACCCCTCTTTTTATGGTTTTGTTTTTCTTGTAACAAATATGGTCATAGAGCAACTGAATGCAAGAACAATTTTTTGGCTCTCTTTCCAGAAAATGTTTTGAATGTGGAAAGTTTGGACATATGGCTACAAAATCTAGGTCTCATGTGAGTTTGATCAGTCAAGTAGTGAGGAAATTTTTTAATGAAGGTAGAATGAATCAATTCTTTAATGGATACTGCTACGCCTACAATAAATTTGAACACAGAGCAAATAGTGTAGATCAAGGAATAATGGAGGATAGTCTAATCAGAAAGGTGTGATCTATTATACCTACAATAAACTTGGACATGTATCTAAAGCTAGCAAGAATAAGAAAGGAAAGAAGCATTCTCTGGAAAAGAAGAGTGAACTAGTTAGAAAGATTGATAAAGAAGAGATGAAGCAAGAGATGGAAAAGACATGGAAGAAGAAAGAAGAAGATGAAGATGAAGAAAAACCTGAGACTCTTGATGTGTTTGTACCCTCATCTGGTATAGATGACTTATTCAAAATTTAGACCTAGCATGGTCTTAGAGGGAGCATTATCAGAAAATCATAAAAACCCCCTAGAAGTATGGTGTGTCAGAGGCTAGCATGTGGTCAGAATGTGAAGAATGTTTGTTTAGAGGTTTTGGAAAAAGAACCGGAGAAAAATATGTTGGTATGAAGATTTGTGGACCATATGAAGGTTTTATGTGCTAAGTGAAGTATGTGTTTAGTAGCTTTTTGTGTTTTCCACATTTTATGTGCTTAGGGAAAACTTGATGGTGGTTAAGTAGAAATTTGTGATGTTTTTTGTTAATTGTGCATCTGAAATTGTCAGAAGGTGCTTTGAGGAATTATTCAGGCATTCTCAAAGTGTTTCTAGAAAATTGATTCAAGTAATCTAGAAACCCTCTCTTTTTGCATAAGGAAAGAAGAAAATTGAAGAAGTATCGCTAAATTTCAAGAAATCCAAGCAATGGATAGTGGTTTGCATGGTTTTACCTCTCTAAAGCTAAAAAGGGTCGAAGTAGAAGAATACAAGCTAGGGTTGAGCAAAGTCGAATTACAGAATATAAAAACCCTAGGGATGGATTTGTGGAGTGAATTTACATGGGTTACAAATAAGGAAGTTATCCTGTTCTTGTTGAACTATTTTAAGGATAGAAACATTGTTTTGGACAAACCCTACTTGATCTTGAAGGATGTAATTGAAGTGATCACTAGATTATGTAGCATTGGAGAACTTCCTAGAAAGAAAACAGTGAAGTATAAGGATGTGGTGGAGCTGACTAGAATTGGCAGAGACCAGAGAGCACTGTTAATTGATATACTTGCTGACTCATCTATTAGGCATGTCGCGTACAGTACCTCATATAAAATTTATTTCAAAAATCATCAAAGCTCAAATTCAACTATTTTCATACATATTGCTCACTTGATGGTTAAGGAGAACAAAAAAATTGATTTATGTAGCTTGTTGCTTGAGAATTTGCTTGAAAATGTTTGAATTTCATTGGTTGAGAATTATTTGTTTCGTTCAAGATCCTTGCTGCTATGTTTGGTGTTTTAATTTTTGAATTCTCTACTAGGAAAAGGTAATGTGATGCGGGAATACAGTATCCCTATTGGAAAGAAAATTTACAGACATCTAGATTCTTTGGAAGATAATGTGAATATGTGCAAATTGTATTTATCATCCTTGGGAGAAAACCCTTGCTCCGATATTTCTACATTAAGTCGATTCGAAGTGGGATCTTCCTCTTGAAAAAGAAAAACGGAGATTGTTATCAGTGATTCCCCTTTGGAATTGAAAAAGAGAAAGGAAATGACTGAAGACATCATTGATATTTTAGATGAGGAGAAAGAATATTTGATTGGCATTGAATCCCCTGATCCTAATGATATCCAGTCTATGATAGATGAAGGAAAAATGAAGAAGATTGGTGATCTATGGAATGTTGCCTCGCCTATTAATAGACTAAAAATTGATGATGCGCTGGTGGATTATCTACTTCAGAAAGGTATTGAAGCATCTATTGCTTCTGATTTCTTGCCAGAAAATTTGATTGAGATTGTTGAAGAAAGGATGTTTCTTGAAGGTCTAGAAGGACACAAAATAGGAATCTTGGTTGAAAGAAGGTGTAGCAAGGCTATGCAGATATTTTTTGGATTAATTGAGGAAACTAAGAAGTGTGTTAAATAAATTTCAGATGTATACAAGTATTGTCTTTGGTGGCTTGCTATTGTAGACAACTTTAGAAGCATAATTGAAGTGATTGAAGTTGAGGTGAATGAGACTGGAAAGAATTTTGATATATTTGAAGATAAAGAAGGGAAGCAAAGGATAAGAGTTGATGAAATTTAGGTTGAACTAATTGTTGTGTGGTCTTATAGCACACCCCATTTTTCCCCTTAGCAAAATGTGGACCCCTTTTTCTTTTTTTTTCTTTCTTTTTCTTTCTTTTTTTTTTTTTTTCTTTTTCTAGCTCTAGCATTATTTTTGTTGCTTGGTTGGTTGATAATTTCCTCTTTCATTTTCACTTGGCCTCTTTGTTGTTATATCATTTTTCTTCCCCGATTTGGTGTTTCGGTCTACTCACAATGTTTAATATGTTACTGGAAACCGGAGTCCCAGAGTCCTACATTTGGGCCAAGGAAATTTGTATCTTCATAAGATTCTAGCTCTACTCGGTATTTCATTGACCAAAGTTGTCAATCCTAGTAATTTCCTTTTTACCAGATTCCAATATTTTATTGTTTCCTTTTTCATGAAAGTAGAAAACTAGATAGCTACTTTCAAATATGTCAAATCTATCCTTTAAACTCAGTTTTTGATCTTTCCTTTCATTCCAATTTTCTCTTTTCTTAGAGGGTATTTCCAGGATCCCAGTGTTTGTTTGTTCTTTTCAAAAGAGATATCGGAAAGCTTTAACCCCGGTGATCACCAATCGATCACATATCCTTAATGAAATATACCTTATAAAGAATCAGTGACATCTTCTTTCCATGTATAATCACCACACCATCTTTCTTCTCAAATAGCGAGCCAACACATAAATCTAGGTGTTCGTGATTTGGACCATAATCAGTAATGATTGCACCTTTATTCTAGGAATTAATGTGAAATAACAGGTAATTAATCAAGGTGGTGAACTACCTATGTACTTGGCACCACCTCAAGCATGCAATTTCTTTTACAACACTCCACTTCATGTCATATTGTAATTTTTCCAAGGACATTGAATTAACGAAACAACATTGGCGCACAAACATAGGTAAATTTTGAGAAACCAAGATGCAACTACCAAGGGTTTTGAAGTTGCATTCTAAAGAATCATCATTATTAACCAGAACTAGGTATGTTCTAAATAACTAATACTTTGTTAAGTGTTTCTCAAGCTCAAAATCTTGATAATGGTATTTCCCATTCAGAAATTGAAATGTTGATTATTTTTTGATTTGTTAAATTTAATAAAAAATGACTTGATTTTTTTATGAAACATAAGTTTTGGTTAAATTTAACCCTAACTCGCACACAGGACACATATTTTGAAAATTGTAGAGCACATTATATACAAAATGAGCACTTCTGACACAAGGGAAGAAGATGAATTCAAGTATCGCAATTCACGAGTCATACCCATCAATGTAGTTGTTATAGATAGTCATATGGGATGGTCTTCCGACATTGAAATCCATTCATGACTATTACATGAGAATGCTTCTCAATGTACCAAGCATGTTGTGGAAAATGGGTTACTTCTTGCAGGAGGGTTTCCACTAGCAATGGAAGCTCCTGAATTAGTTATGCAATGTATAAATCATTACAACCCAACCAAGAGGATTGTTCAGAAAGAAGGGAGAATTTACGTAGACCTATCACATAGACTTGCATCTCAAAGGATGCTTGGAGTCTTTGGTTAAGATGTTGGTGGTGCTTGACAGGTGATGTTGGTTTTAAGTCTATTTGTTGTATGTCATGGTATACTCCTAATGCACTAGAGTTTTGGAATTGTGCATTGTACTTAAGACTATGGTAAATTCACTTGAAGCATGGTATCTCTTAAGGGGATATGTAGATCATGGTGTCATGATAAGATCATGATTCAGATGATTGGAGCTTTGATAGTGGTCTGGTAATTATTTGTGTATTGGGTGCTTTGATTATTTGCTTGATACTTCATGATAGTGTAGTTGCAATTGAAGTTTAGCATGAGATGATCAGTTTCTAGTACTCATGGATACATGAAGAATAAGGTGAGCCTGTCTTTTTCCTATGAGAGAAGTGTTGCTGCTTGTTATTCTTGGTGAAGTTTTCAGCAGAAAGTCCGAGAAGCCTACACCTTAGTTGAGCGTGAGTTCAAAGAGACCTATGAGGAGATTTCTCTTGGATTAGTCATGATGGATTATATATCTTGAAGGAGTATTCTTGTTCCCACTCTTGGTCTACTCGGCAATTTATTTGAGAGGTATTTGGCCCATTATACTTTTTAGATGTATTTTATGTTCACTTTCATGATATGGATCTTGAAATGTTGTTTAATGGTTTTGGAGGATTCATAGTAGAAGTTGTACAACTTGTTTTATCTCATTGTTACTTATGAGAATTGGTAGGAGATGTTGTATGGGCTGATTTCCTGAAATGGGGAATGATCTAGCTTGATCTTCTTTGAGATGCTTACATCCATGTTGCTTTTTTTAAGTTGGTTTGATCTTGGTGATTGAATGGATGGATGTTGTTAAAGCTTCTATTTTGGGTTGTGAAGAAGATCATTCTTGGCACAGCTAGCTATTAGAAATGTATGTAGGAGGATGTTCTATATGAATATGATGTGTAGAGTTTCTCTCCGTGGCTATGAGTGGTGAGAGAAATGTTTTTTGTAATAGTTTGTTGTAGGTTGTGCATATCATTGTGGATATTTTCTCGGTACTACATGGTCACATGTTCTATGTGCTTTTATTGGTAGACTTGCGATACCTTTTGATCTTTCAGATCTGGATTACTCAGGCAGTGGGAGTTCCTGTATGTGTCTTGTCTTCCTAGACTGGTTGGCACTTTGAGCTTGTATTTGTTGTTAATGAGTTGGTTATGGTGCAGCATGAGTTTACTAATGTTGATAACTTTGAGGTATGTGGGATTGGATGGAATAACACAAGCTATGAGTGCTATTTTCAGTCACATGGGTTTATCAGTTGGATAGAAGTAGTCATTTTGATTATTGTTCTAGCTAGTGGTTTTTTCTTGTTTCTAGAGAATGACTTCACTGTTGTGTTATGTTTGAAGCCTAGAAGTTGATATTGCTTATGTATAGTGTTTTGAGCATAGTGAAGTGGTAGCGGTATCTGATTGTTGGTATCACTGGGATCTTTTGCTTGTGTTCATTGGAATGGTGCTTATTCACCTTGGCTTGTATCTTTCTTCCACATGTGCCATGTTGGAAGATGACAAGGATTGTTTCCTGAATGGTGGACATCTTAGATGTTGGAGAAAAATTCTTGATGGAGCATGAGAGCATGTTTTGAGGTCTATGGGGTTTCCTGGAAGGCTGTGATCAGCTGCATTTTAGTTGCTTTGTTAGACGGTGAGTTGTTGTTGGATGCCTGGTCTTTGTTGCAGATTGTCCCTTGGACTGTTATCTGTGGAAGGTCTGAACTGGTGGAGCTAGTGTGGTCTTAGTTTCTGGTTGCTTTGGAGGTGCCTATGTGATCTTCGTCAAGTGGGAGATTGTTGGAATTGTGTGCCTCAATCCCATAGGCTGAAACCTTTTGTGAGGAATTTCGGTGAGACTATGGAGATGTCTAGACAACCTACTAGTTGATCCTGACTGTTGCTGTGACCTCTTGAATGTATTGGCAATCGGCATCTAAAACCTTTAGCGTAACTTGGACTATCGGAATGATGTCTCGGCAATGATAGGAAGTCTTGCCGATATTGGCGTGACCTTTGGTCTGTCTGGCCAATGTGATAATCAATATGACTTGCTTCTATCGGCAAGAAGTCTTGGCGAATGGGAGATGTCTGGCCGACAGTTGGTGTCTATCAGATATCGAGGAGACTTGGCCGAAAAGGTTATGTTTCGGTATGAGGTCTTACCGATATGAATGTCTTGTTGATAGTTGTCATCTAGAGTCATTGGAGAAACTCATGTGTTTTGGGATGAAGTCTTGGTGACTTGGAAAGTCTCACTGATAGTGTTTCTTTCAGGTCATCGGTGCGACATAAGGGTTCGATATGAAGTCTTGGCGACAGGGTGATGTCTTGCTAATAGGTAAAAAAGGGTTCAGTAAGACTTTGAGCGACAAGTGGTGTCAGGGAGACCCTTGGCCAAAAGGCTTGTTTCGGTATGATGTCCCAGTGATTAATGAAGGTCTTGTCGATATGGATTTAACTTGGTGCCTTTGTAGTGACAAAAGACTTCTGTGTGAAGTCTTGGCGACTTGGAGAGTCTCACCGATAGTCTTCAAGATGACTTGTTCACTTGGTGTAAGGTCTTGGTGAAAGATAAAAGTCTTGGTGACTCAGTATGACATGGTGTGCCTGGTGTGATGACTTTGTGAAAGATGAATGTCTTGCCGACTGTTGAGCACTTCAGTGTGACTTAAAGGCATCGGTATGATGTTATACTCGTCAGCATGACTTGAAGACTTCGGTATGAAGTCTTGGTGAAAGGCAATTGTCTCACCGAATGGAAAGTTGAGGTCGGTGTGACTTGAAGGCATTGGTATGATGTCTTGGCAAAGAATGTTTGTCTTGCCAATGAGGTAGTCTATTGTCGGTATGACTTTAAGACTTTGGAGTAACGTCTCAGTGAAAGCGACATGTCTTGCCGACTGGTGTTTTGGTATAGCATGAAGAGCTTGTTATGAAGTCTTGGCAAAGAGCGATAGTCTTGCTGGTGGGATTGTTGAGGTTGATGTGACTTGAAGACTTCGGTGTAATGTCTAGGCGAAGAGTGATAGTCTTGCCGACTAATGAACTCTTCATAATACCTTGTGATCTTTGGTGTGAGGTCTTGGCAACATGGCGAAGTCTTAGCGATAGCTCTCTGGACTCGATGTAACCTCTTGTCGATAGGTATGACTCTTGGTGATATCGAATGTTGGTTGTGTTGGCATCAGCGAGACACTAACATGACAACACAGTTTGAATTCCCTTGACCATTTGGATGATTGTCCTACGTGGTGTGACCTGGATGTAGTATCTTCTATGCAAGGAAGTGGAAACATCTGTGATGTTGAGCTAGATGATTCGATAGTTGTGATCTGACAGTTGGAAGCAAACTGTTTCATAGAGGCTGTTGAGAATGAATTCATATATGTATGCATTGGATGTTTTGAAGAAGGGTACAGAGAGAGAGAATGATAGAGAGAGGACTGAGTGGCTGGTTGAAAGGCCGAAGCCATGAGGCCGAAGCAAAGGAAGAGAGAGGTAGAGTTATGCTGCTAGAATCTCTCCTGATCATGAATTCCATGGTTGATCTCTCAGGGAGAGTAAGCTACCAGGTTGTATCTAGAATGAACAAGATGTAATATTTGTAAAGGCTATGAGCTTGAAATTGTATTGTAACTGTTTGTTGTTGAATAATATAATGGCTCGATCTTTGGAGTGTTGGGTTTTTTATCTGAAAGGATTGTTGCCCACATAAATGTGTTTGTTCCAGTTTCTATCTCATCTTTCATGTCTATTGGTTCTTATAGTAGAATCTATTAATGCATGTTGTTGAATTTTACATGAGCTTCTCTCAGAAGGATCAATGTGGAAAATGAACTGTGTCTGTTTCCACTTTAGGAAATAGTTGTACATGTCTTTGAGGTAACCTAATCGATTAAAGTTACCAAAGGCACTACTATTCTTGGAGGTTACTCTAAGATGCCCCCTACTTTTTCCTTAAAAAAGAAAAGAAGTCTAAAGACAAACCCATGGTACACCCAGTGATAGAAGAAATTCAGGATATAGGTTTTGATCCCATAAATATTGAAGAATAAGAGTTTATTCAAGGAACTCTCACCTCAGAGGCAGGAAACCCTAGCATACTTGAAATGGAAATAGGGGAGACCACAAAGCAGGATCCTATTGATGAATAATTATTGAAGATACTCTTGATTCCCAGCCTTCACTTGGGAATGTGCAAAATGTTGATGAATACTCACAAGTCTTCGAAGAATCAGAGAAAGACCATGTTGAAACTAAAATTGAATCTGAAATTATAGGAGAAGAAGCTACATAGTTTGCAAGAGATGGAATTCAAAATAAAGTTTATCCTGGTGTAGCAGTAAATAAAGAAGATAATGTTCAAAGAGATCAAATAGAAAATATAGATAGATAGGAAAATATAAGTTTCCAAATAGAGGAGGCAGTGCCAAACCCTACCAATCCCAAATCTATGCCAAATATCACTAAAGAAATATCCATTTCAAAAAATGTGGCAAGTCAAAGACAAGTTCTTGAAATAAGTGGTAAATAGGAACAAAGAAATGTTATAGAGGTATAGAAATATGATGATACTCCTGATTGTTTAATCAGGGAATTAGCTTCTCCAATGGAAGTGCAAGTACTACCTTTGAATCTTAATAATTTCATACAAGAAGTAGGTAATCCTAAACCTAGGCATATAGCGAAGACAAAGAATGTCATACAGAGAAAGGAAGATGGAAATAGGACTATTCAGACAGCCACTCCAACAACTGATAAGGAAATACATGAAAAAACACTTAAGGAGTATAAGATAACAAGTATTAACCTTGGACACTCATCGTGGCAGCAAGAGTTAGAGGAAATAAAAGTGAATTTAAATGATATTATTTCTAGAGTACATAAATATAAATAAAAGAAAAGAAAATTAAAAGAACAAGTTAATACCTTGGAACATTTCATTAAATCAGTAACTTTATCTGGTCAAGAATAAGTTGAATTGCCCCAACATCCAGTGTTGATGTCACAAGAACAAGTAGATGCAATTGTTGCAGTTCGTCATAAAATGAACATGTTTGAAGAATGGATTGAATACTGGGTAAAGCAGGGAGAATAATTTATTATAGATGCAATAAGAAAGTACAAGGAAGCATACCACCATTCAAAGAAATTGAAAGTATTTGAAAATGAATGTAGATTTTTCCAGGAGCAGGTCATTGAAGAAAGGCAAAACATTGAAATTCTCATACAATCAAATATCCAAGAGTTAATACAAAGTAATGTAATATCCATACATGAACTTTCATTATCAAGAAAATAGAAGAAATAGTTGAAATGGGAAGGTGATATGTTAATACAATGTATTGAAGGATTTGAAAAATTCACCGTCGAGTGTAGAAGATTTATTAGTGAAAATCAATAATTTATTGAAATACTAGCACACCAAGGTTTTGATCCCCAATCACTAAGACACAAAGAAAAAGAAGCTAAATCCTTCAAGGAATTGATAGAAAGAATAAATAGAGATCCTATTCAATTGCTGACATGGGAGGTCATTGATGAGATAATACAGTGCATAAATGTTATAGCCAAGTATGAAAGAGACAAAGCACAACAAAATGATATCATACTTTGAGTAACTCAAGAATATATTAGGCTCAAGCTCACTTAGAGAGCAATACAGAGAATTTCAAAAGAATGCATGTGTCAAGTATTAAGTGATTTTCGAGAGTATCAGTTGAAGAAAGAAGGAAAAATATTGGAGCCTGATTCATAAGTGAAAAGAGAAAGAACTAGATATCAGATATCAGAAATATGATGAAGTTTATTTTGTTTCAATTTTGAATTTCAAGTTGATCCTGGTCCTAGTAGGTGTTCTTCAATCTGGTTCTTTGGAAGGAAGTTGGTAGCCCCGATTAATGCAAAGTGTTTGTGTTGAAGTATGAAGAAAAGTGTTGTTGTGGATGAAGTCAAAGCCTTAACTTATTCTAGAATGTTCTTGATGATAGTTGTCAGATGTCACATGCCACATTTTAATTTTTTATTTTTGATTCTTCGAATAGACTTTTAAGTTGAATTTATGGGGCCTTGTTTCTATAAAAGGTCATCTCCTCCCACATTTTTATTTTAAGTTCAAAAAATTTGGATGTCAGAGGAGCATATAATTTTTAAGTTTTGTTCTTTTTTCCTATTTTCTAAACCAGTTTGGTGTAAAACTATGTATGCACGTAGACATTAATTGATATCATAGCTTATTAGATAGCTACCTATCTTAGTATCTTTTGTAGTTTGTTATTTTAGTTTGGCTGAACAAGACTATAAGCTGTTCTGTTTAAGGGTGCATACAAAACCTACTTGGTGTCCTTAAACAAAACCCTTTGTTTAAAAGCTTGCACTATTTTATATGTAGCTATGAAGCAATCTGGTGAAGTATAAAGCAGTTTTCTCTTTTTTAATTAATTTTTTGGGGCATCCATGGAGAATAATCAGGAGAAAATTTTATTTTTTGTGATATTCATGAAATATTATGTTGAATATTTTTATTTCATGATGCTATTCAATGAATGAAGTGGAATTTTATGTGAAATGTTTATAATTCTTAGCAAAGCTAGAAATAACCGTAGTCCCTTTGAGACTAACAACAATATCACATCATTACTTGAGAGTGACCCTAGTGCAACCATGACCTGGTTATCAGAGATTTAGGATTGAATGAAATCCATTCTTTGTCCTATAATGTAGAATTTCCCCTTAGATTGTATTTGTTCCATATCTTTCAAGAAGGATAGGCTCTTCGCAGTCTTGTTTGTGAAGATTTATTTCGACCTATTTTCTATGAGTGAATTCATCATCAACAAGAACTGGTGCTAGAAGGAGGGACTTTTTTTGTTATTTTTGTTTTTTTTAGGGTTTAAACCAGATTTCCATAGACCCACTAGATCTTGGTCTAGTGATCCTGGGGTGACTTTAGTCGAGCTTAGTGGTCAAGCATCGTCTACATGTCAAAAGTTTAGAAGTTTAAGTGCAAGTCCAAAGATTCCAACTATTGTTACACCACCACCTCCTATAGTGATGGAATTCTTTAATGTGGAGTCACCAATTCAATTTACTGTATACAATGATTTACCAAAAAATCTTGACAAGTTCTGTCCTAAATATTATTTTCACAAAGATGTGAATGAACATATCAGTATATTCAAGGATACATGCTTTAGAGAAAGAATTCAACATGAAGATGTTGTATGTAGGTTGTTCCCATATAATTTGAGTGATGAATTTTATCAATGGTATATCAACTTGCCCCATAATTCTATCAGATCATGGCAAGACATTGAAACTCAATTTTCAGCTAGGTTTAGAACACTGACTAATCATGCTTTGTTATATCATCAATTCACTCAAATCAAGAGGTTTGAAGGTGAACCTATAACTAATTTTAATGATAGATTTCAAAAGGCTTATTCTAGGTTACAAGCATCTTACGTAGTGGATAATTTGTTTGCTATCGTAGTTTATTATACAATAGTAGATCCATTGATTGCTATGTTTGTGAAGCGAAGAGAAAATCCTCCCACTACTTTACCAGAAGCCTATGTCGAAGCCGTAAGTGTAAATTTAGAAATGAAACATCTTGGAAATGGATTTTCTACGAATGGTAGAAACGGATTGAATATTTACCCTACCCCGAATGAAAATGGATTTCTCATAGGTCATCCTATGGCTCCTAATGTTTATCCTACAATGGTCCAAAATGGGACATTTCCTCAAAATACTTTCTTCTTCTAGGAAATAGTCAAGCTTTGGTCCCTCACCCTAGTTCAGCTATTACAGAGTTGCATCCTAATGGAAATTCTTTTTCTCACAAACTCAAGAAAATCAAAATGTCAAAATTTTTGAGGAAAAGGAAGACATGAAAGAAGTTGCAGCTTAACTCAAAAGATTAACCATAGAGGTTAGACAATTAAGGAATTGAAATTTCTATGCTCAGAATAATAATCAAAACTCACAAAATCAAATGTATAGTGCTCCCAAGCCACCTAGACCTTGGAATACACGCCCTAATAATGGGTGAGTATCAACACCTTTAGATAATCCTAATTTGATCAATGAAAAACCTACATCAAAAGTTAACTTAGATAATCTTGCGATGAATAATTGGTGTAGAATTCATAACACAAGTGCTCATGCTAAATTAGATTGATCACAATTCAAAATTGCTTAAGACATTTTCCTTGCTACTACACATTACAATGAACATTGTGATTCTCATCCTCCTAAGGGAAATGAATTAGTTCTGGTAGGATATGATTCTTCTCTATTCCTATAAAGTTATGAATGTTTCAAATCACCTTCTGCTATTACAAGTCATTCTCATGAATATGAAAGTGATAATTCAACTATTATGTTGGAAACATATACTTTTCCCTATTAGGATGAAAATGAGCCTCAAGAAGAAATAGATGAAATGCATTCCTTCCAATAGTATCAAAAGGGATATAATTACAACATGAGGAATAACGCTAATAGTGGAGGTAGATTCAATGAGCCTTTAATGACATCCATCATGCCTAATAAGTTTAACACTCCACTTGATGAAAAATCAAGTAATAAACCTAGGTTACCCAAGGT
>VDFB02372296.1:0-39214 GCA_007258455.2 Sequoia sempervirens | reverse complement strand
TTAATTTACTTTTCATTTAATTAACCGACTCTCACACGAGTTATCCTGGAACCACTTTGGGCCCGGCGCTCGTTTGAGAGCCACTCCCCTATTGACAACACAAAACTCAACCACATGCCAAGGGTAGAAAATGCACTAACACTTAACTCAAATAATCAAACACCTCAACAGGTAACACATCACTACGGATGTCCTGAACTGAAACCAAGCCTGCACTACCCAAGGCTAACACAAGGTTGACTAACATAATGAAACCCACATAACAACTGATAACTCGACTCAACCATGAATCACAAGGTCATACAACCCATTCATAGAACCAGGTAACCACTTGAGCTTAACTCACACATAATCCAAGATAGCCAAAGAAAAACATAAGAGACATAGCATCATCTCAAGAAAACACTACTGGAAGACTTACATGATCAACAAGAATGACCTAAAGCCAACAATCATATAAACTCACGTAAACCACCCATAACAAATAAATGAACCCATATCTGGAAGGTTCACATTCACTTTCATTTCACAACATCGAAGGCGTATAATTAAGCACTAAACATTTCAGACCAATAGGAAAACTAATGTTCAGATTTCCTAAATCCATTCAAACACATATTTCATAACTTGCATTTATCCAGTCAATTGATCCCATTTCTAATCACGACATTGGAATATATAAAGAACAGATCATTTACTCTAAATTTCGTAACCATATTCATAAACAAACACTTTAATGATGCAGCTTTCTGGTTAAAATATAAATCAACCGCTCTCTCTAAGTTTTACTAACATATTCAAACTCAAGGTATTTTAATATATAACATTTAATTTAAAACACTTAATCCATTTTGCAACATAAGACATTCAATCAACTAAAATCGATATTTCAAATAAGACATTAGATTTTCCAACCCCACCCTTGCCTCTAAAAGCACAACGATAATCATCTTAATACATTTGAATTATGACACCCCTTAACGCGTCTATTAAATAAAATACCATTGCGAAATCCATACAATTAAATATAAAAGCATGTTGACATGATTAGTTTACAAACAAATATTCAAAATATGAATATACCTTCATGTGCAAAGTTACTCAATTTAGCCAACTATTATTTTAACAAATATAAAAAGAAAAATTCCATTAATTAAAAATATATCAAATGACTTATATATTCCCAATTAATCATTTCTAAAAAAAAAACCTTTTGATTTAACAAATAGAATAAAATATATTTAATTTACACCAAATTTCATTTAATTTAATATATTTTAAATATATTATATTTTATATAATATATAATATTAAATATTATAAATATTATATAAAATATAATATAAAAAATTTAATATTCATTAAAACTCTAAAATGAAATTATATAAAAAAAAGACAATTTCGAATTTGAACATTTATTGGAAAGAGGGCCGGAGCCCAGGGCATGCAGCCCCTGCCTCCCGCTGGGCGGCGGTGGCCGTGTGCAGGGCACACAGTGCCGCCTCCCTGCGGGCGGCGGTGGCTGTGTGTGAACACACAGCCCACCCCCCGCCGGGCGGCGGCCGCGGCGGCGGCAGTGGTGGGGGTTGACCTCCCCAACCACCCCAAAAACAACCAAAAAAAAAAAAACATTTTAATAATAATTTAATCTCTGCGTTTTTCACAACGAAATAACCCGGGGTTTTTAGGTTAAACCCACATTTAAAATTTTCCAAAAGCACAAATATATATGTATATATTTTGTGGGTATTTCCATATATCAATATATATATGGTTGTATTCACAATACATATACCCAAATTTGATTTCATACAAAAATTATGAAAATAATCTATCTAAATCCATTTCAAAAATAGAATTTTATTTCAAACAACAAGATGGGTTTTCAAAACTAGATCTCACATGGAGTTTTATTTTATTTTCTTTCAATTTCTAAATCCATTTACAATTTGTTTTGTAAATTGAAAAACTTTTCCTTGAATTTTTATTGAATCTAAAACTATGTTTTCAATCATTCAAATGAGCAAGAAGAGGAAGGGAGAAAAGATAAAACCTTATGTTTTCTCCAAAATTTGCAAGCTTCCTCCATGGAGATTTTCAAGCTCTCTTTCAACTCCACCATCTTAGCCTCCTCCAAGCCTCTCCACCCAACATTCCAAAACCAAGAATTCCATGGAGAGGATTGAAAGAAAACCCTAAATAAAATATATCCTTTTTTCCAAACTCCCCAAATTCACATTCAAATTCAATTTCTAATTCAAATTCTAATTCTAATTAAATTCAAAATGCAAATGCAACTCACTTTCAAATTCACACTAAATTCAATTTCAAATTCCTATTCAACTCTTCAAAAATATCTTTCCCCAAAATAGTCAACTATTTCAGAAAATATCCTTTTTACCCCAAAGTCTTGCATAAGTAAACATTGAATTTTTAATAACTTTAACCCATTTTCTAATTCCAATTTGAATTCAAAATATTCTAGCATTTTATTTTCAACAAAAGAATTAAATCTTTTACACTTTTAATTCATAGGGATAATTTAATTAATTCACACAATTAATTCAAATTATCAATAAAATAAATCTAATTCAATAATTAGATTATTTTATTAATTCAATTAAATTAATTAATTAATCACTAATTTTCCAACATCTCAATAAGACAAAACATTCATCATTTATAATTTCCAAAAGCTATTTAATCACTTTTAGCTTGCAACTAAACACATTTAATCATTAATTAGACTACACAAGTCATTTAATAAACTTTAAACTTGAAATCAAATAAACACTCAAAGGAACTGACCAATTTAAAACAACTGACCCCGACGACAAACCAACAACATGCTATGACTAGGGTGACGACCTAGTTCGGAAACCCTAGATACTATCTCCCAATTAATTTCCGTTGGTCAATGGACATGCTCAGACCTGGAAACCAGGTGGAGTCGATGTCATGTACCTACCAACCTACAACAAAGAGCATGTCGAACGTGCATATATACATAATATGATCAGACACACCGTGAAGAGGAAATCTCAAAATCGTAGGGCACTCGCAAGCGAGTGATACAACCCCGTCCCCTTCACAATACAATCTCACTAACTGACGCATCTAACATTATTAACATAATCAAAGCATAAATCATCATTAATTCACATGTTAACATAATTGAAGAATAACATAGGAAAACATTGCCTGATTAACAAAGCACAAAAATGAGGGGTGTTACATCCTCCCCCCTAGGGTCAGGCTTACTCCTGGAAGCCTGCAAGTTCCCCTATTACAAACTCCATAAGATTACACATAAATCAATATCATTACAAGTTTACTCCAGACAAGATATGCAACATTATCACTTCAACATTTGTTCGACATTTTGCATTTTGAATCTAGGTACAATAATCTATTCATCAACATGATTTCTTAAGATTTAACAATGAAGTTGGGGACTATAGGCCTCACCAACAAGATGCACCTATTATGCAATTATCATTTTCATACTATGGTTTCACTAATCTTTTATTTTCTCTAAACTTTTACATACTACAAAATGGTTTTCTATTCAGATTATACATTTTCCATGATTATGAATGCAACTTGGGGACTTAGGTTCTTTACCCAAGGTTTGATCTAGGAAACAAACCTTCATGAATACATAAACATTTTCTCATAAGGTACAAACGCCATACTAAGGCACTCAAGGAAAGAGGTCTATGCCTATCTTGCCATATCAAGCACTTGGAATACACCCAACAAACACACTACAACCGCACTCAAGAATCCACTCAAGGGTCTCAACCCTTTACACAATGAAAAGGTCAAGCAACTAGAAGGAAGCCAAACAAAACACACCTCTTGGTAGGCTTGCGAGCCTAACCCTCACAAAAGCATTCAACAAAAGACATGCAAAGGTGGAAACAATGACAAAACTGATTGTTGTCCACCACACACAACACCTCAAAATCACACACTACACAATTGTCCATAATGCATTCTTCCAATAGAAGGGATATCGGTGCATTGCGCACTACACCGAGGATCCTATCCTTTCCACTAGTTTCCTGCACCATTGGACCTATACCATCTCACAAAAACTTCTGGGCACACAAGAGAAATCAACCCAAAAGGAAAACAACATGAAAGAGAAAACAACTAGGTCAATACAATGGCTCATAGTGCCCAGAGTATAAACCTACACAACTTACAACAGAATGGGTCCAACATAATCCCAGAGTTCCCAGTGTTTAAACCTAGGCTCTGATACCATGTGTAATGCCCCGCCACGCAACCCTAGAGGAAGTTGCAATTCGCTACTTAAACGTACCAAATTTTTTTTTTTGTTTAAGTACAAATAACATGTAAGGTGAATACATATTGCCAACAACCTCTAAGGCCACGAGACAAGGATTACTTAAAAACCCAACATCAAATAACATTAACATAAACTGAAACATTATGCACTTAAGGAAATGAGACAACATACATTCCAAGCAAGATAAATTACAACAAGGATATTAAATACCTCAAGATTCCAATTTAACATTTAAACAATAAGGTTACATCACTCATTCCCCGAATGAGGTAAATCCAACCAAATGATTACATAATACAAATTCCACCTCGATAACAACTGAGGGGTAATAAAATACAATAAGAACTGAGAGAACAAGGCATGAGAAGAACTGATTCCCACGAGCTCTCCAACTGGAAATCACATACGCACGAACATGAAGAAGAGCCAACGGAAAAGAATGCACGCCACCCGACCACGTGGAACCCAAAGGCCCCACTCCCTCCGTGCTAGGAGACAAGTAACAAGGATTTCCTAGACAAGACCATCTACCTCTAGACACGAGCTAGCACACTGAACTGAAACAAGAACAAAACCCACATTACTTAACACAATGGTTACAATGCTTCCAGAGTACAAAATCGAGTACCATCACTGTACAAAATAAACCAACAGTACAACACCATATCGACTGCTGTCATAGGAGGAGTGTCATCGCAAAGGCTGCATGGGATCTCCTGGCAAGTCTTCCTAGGTCCCGACCCCCCTCTAGGGATATCCTGGAAACCTCAACCGACTCCCGGCCCCACATGCATACCAGAGCGGAATCGATTATCTCTCGTAAAGATGAGATAACGATCTTGCCATTCTAGGCCTTCCCGACTCATCTCAAGTCTCGTACAAGCCCTTGAGCCAATGAGCGAGGCTAAATTATCTTATTAATGTTCAAGCTACTCTATCCCTAGAATAAGTTAATTTACTTTTCACTTAATTAACCGACTCTCACACGAGTTATCCTGGAACCACTTTGGGCCCGGCGCTCGTTTGAGAGCCACTCCCCTATCGACAACACAAAACTCAACCACATGCCAAGGGTAGACAATGCACTAACACTTAACTCAAATAATCAAACACCTCAACAGGTAACACATCACTACGGATGTCCAGAACTGAAACCAAGCCTGCACTACCCAAGGCTAACACAAGGTTGACTAACATAATGAAACCCACATAACAACTAATAACTCGACTCAACCATGAATCACAAGGTCATACAACCCATTCACAGAACCAGGTAACCACTTGAGCTTAACTCACACATAATCCAAGATAGCCAAAGCAAAACATAAGAGACATAGCATCATCTCAAGAAAACACTGCTGGAAGACTTACATGATCAACAAGAACGACCTAAAGCCAACAATCATATAAACTCGCATAAACCACCCATAACAAATAAATGAACCCATATCTGGAAGGTTCACAAACATTCACTTTCATTTCACAACATCGAAGGCGTATAATTAAGCACTGAAACATTTCAGACCAATAGGAAAACTAATGTTCGGATTTCCTAAATCCATTCAAACACAGATTTCATAACTTGCATTTATCCAGTCAATTGATCCCATTTCTAATCACGACATTGGAATATATAAAGAACAGATCATTTACTCTAAATTTCGTAACCATATTCATAAACAAACACTTTAATGATGCAGCTTTCTGGTTAAAATTTAAATCAACCGTTCTCTCTAAGTTTTACTAACATATTCAAACTCAAGGTATTTTAATATATAACATTTAATTTAAAACACTTAATCCATTTTGCAACATAAGACATTAAATCAACTAAAATCGATATTTCAAATAAGACATTAGATTTTCCAACCCCACCCTTGCCTCTAAAAGCACAACGATAATCATCTTAATACATTTGAATTATGACACCCCTTAACGCGTCTATTAAATAAAATACCATTGCGAAATCCATACAATTAAATATAAAAGCATGTTGACATGATTAGTTTACAAACAAATATTCAAAATATGAATATACCTTCATGTGCAAAGTTACTCAATTTAGCCAACTATTATTTTAACAAATATAAAAAGAAAAATTCCATTAATTAAAAATATATCAAATGACTTATATATTTCCAATTAATCATTTCTAAAAAAAAAAACCTTTTGATTTAACAAATAGAATAAAATATATTTAATTTACACCAAATTTCATTTAATGTAATATATTTTAAATATATTATATTTTATATAATATATAATATATAATATTAAATATTATAAATATTATATAAAATATATATAAAAAATTTAATATTCATTAAAACTCTAAAATGAAATTATATAAAAAAAAGACAATTTCGAATTTGAACATTTATTGGAAAGAGGGCTGGAGCCCAGGGCATGCAGCCCCTGCCTCCCGCTGGGCGGCGGTGGCCGTGTGCAGAGCACACAGCGTCGCCTCCCTGCGGGCGGCGGTGGCTGTGTGTGAACACACAGCCCGCCCCCCGCCAGGCGGCGGCGGCGGCGGTGGTGGGGGTTGACCTCCCCAACCACCCCAAAAACAACCAAAAAAAAAAACATTTTAATAATAATTTAATCTCTGCGTTTTTTCACAACGAAATAACCAGGGTTTTTTTCTGGGTTAAACCCACATTTAAAATTTTCCAAAAGCACAAATATATATGTATATATTTTGTGGGTATTTCCATATATCAATATATATATGGTTGTATTCACAATACATATACCCAAATTTGATTTCATACACAAATTATGAAAATAATCTATCTAAATCCATTTCAAAAATAGAATTTTATTTCAAACAACAAGATGGGTTTTCAAAACTAGATCTCACATGGAGTTTTATTTTATTTTCTTTCAATTTCTAAATCCATTTACAATTTTTTTTGTAAATTGAAAAGCTTTTCCATGAATTTTTATTGAATCTAAAACTATGTTTTCAATCATTCAAATGAGCAAGAAGAGGAAGGGAGAAAAGATAAAACCTTATGTTTTCTCCAAAATTTGCAAGCTTCCTCCATGGAGATTTTCAAGCTCTCCTTCAACTCCACCATCTTAGCCTCCTCCAAGCCTCTCCACCCAACATTCCAAAACCAAGAATTCCATGGAGAGGATTGAAAGAAAACCCTAAATAAAATATATCTTTTTTTCCAAACTCCAAATTCACATTCAAATTCAATTTCTAATTCAAATTCAAATTCTAATTAAATTCAAAATGCAAATGCAACTCACTTTCAAATTCACACTAAATTCAATTTCAAATTCCTATTCAACTCTTCAAAAATATCTTTCCCCAAAATAGTCAACTATTTCAGAAAATATCCTTTTTACCCCAAAGTCTTGCATAAGAAAACATTGAATTTTTTAATAACTTTAACCCATTTTCTAATTCCAATTTGAATTCAAAATATTCTAGCATTTTATTTTCAACAAAAGAATTAAATCTTTTACACTTTTAATTCATAGGGATAATTTAATTAATTCACACAATTAATTCAAATTATCAATAAAATAAATCTAATTCAATAATTAGATTATTTTATTAATTCAATTAAATTAATTAATTAATCACTAATTTTCCAACATCTCAATAAGACAAAACATTCATCATTTATAATTTCCAAAAGCTATTTAATCACTTTTAGCTTGCAACTAAACACATTTAATCATTAATTAGACTACGCAAGTCATTTAATAAACTTTAAACTTGAAATCAAATAAACACTCAAAGGAACTGACCAATTTAAAACAACTGACCCCGACGACAAACCAACAACATGCTATGACTAGGGTGACGACCTAGTTCGGAAACCCTAGCTACTATCTCCCAATTAATTTCCATTGGTCAATGGACACGCTCAGACCTGGAAACCAGGTGGAGTCGATGTCATGTACCTGCCAACCTACAACAAAGAGCATGTCGAACGTGCATATATACATAATATGATCAGACACACCATGAAGAGGAAATCTCAGAATCGTAGGGCACTCGCAAGCGAGTGATACAACCCCGTCCCCTTCACCAATACAATCTCACTAACTGACGCATCTAACATTATTAACATAATCAAAGCATAAAGCATCATTAATTCACATGTTAACATAATTGAAGCATAACATAGGAAAACATTGCCTGATTAACAGAGCACAAAAATGAGGGGTGTTACACAGAGTTATATTTATTGAATTCCTAGGATATTCTACTAATTAGTGTGACTTAATACTTGAGCCATGAGTTTCATGAGTTTTATCAATCCCTTCCTTTGGCTTCTAGCACATTAGTGTCACTTGTAGTCCCTATTTTTATTTTGGCTTGGTACATAGCCTCCCATTCTAGAATTTTTTTTATGTTGTATCAAATTGGAAAATATTTTTCTTGTGAGCCTCCTATTCATGTGGGCCACCCCTCTTTCTTTTGAATGATCTTACAACCTTTATTTTCCTCTCAAATTTTATTTCTCTCATGTTTCATCCATCACCCATTCAATGACATACAAAAATTTAATAAAAACTATAGCCACAATAGTCCCTACCCCCTTATCTTTTAACCTTCCACATTTTTCCTAAACATTCACCTTGATAGCATCCTCTATGATGTATCATCCATTGAATTTTGGTATAATTTAATGTTGTGTTATCTTGGATTGACTTGTGGTCCCACTACAACAAAACAAGCAACTAGCACCTAAAATAGCGCCGAATTTTAGTGTATATGAGTTCATAAATTGGGAACTTCTATTGGTGCAAAACTCGGTGCAAAATGCTATGTTCACTTCGGCACCAGATTTAGCGCCAGATTTAGCATCAGGTTTAGCGTCAGATTTAGCGCCAGATTTAGTGCCAATTTTTTGTTGCTTCCAGTTAGGCTTTTGATTTTGCTTATGGTTTTGCTTCTTGTGTTGCTTCCAATTTTGCTTCTGATTTTGCTTCTAGGTTTACCTCCGATTTTGCTTCCAATTTTGCTTCCAATTTTTCTTCCAATTTTACTTCCAGTTTTGCTTCCAAGATTGCTTTTGGTTTGCTTCTAGTTTGGCTTCCATTGTTGCTTCCCTTTTTGCTTCTAAAAATGCTTCTTGTTTTGCTTCCATTTATTAATTTAATATGTTTTATTTCAATTTAATTAGTTAAATATATCATGCATCTTAAATAACTCATATGATTATAGAGTAAGTAAATTAAATAATATGTTTTATTTCAATTTAACTAATTAAATATATCATGCCTCTTAAATAGCTCATGATTATAGAGTAAGCAATTTAGTTATTTAACTCATATGATTAAATAACAAGATAATTATTAATAACATGATCATCATTTATAATTAAAATGTGAGTCAAATATGTCACTAGATTAATAACATGTCAAAATGATACATGTCCAACAGTCAACATAAGTGAAAATGACACATGTATAAATGATATAAGTAAAAATGATAAATTATATAACTCAAAATGATACAAGTCAAAATGATACATGTCCAAATGATATATTTCAAAATGATACATGTCAAAATGATACAACTCAATAATATGGTACTGTAGGCCATGAAAACAATACATATGATAGTAACCATGAAAAGTGGCATCATGATAATGATATATCAGCAATGATCCATGATGCAATCTATATGATCATGAATGCCACTGGCTACTACCAGCAACTACATCATCATCATCATCATCACCATCATCATCATCATCATCATCATTGTCATCATCGTCGTTGTCAACCTCAGTGTCTTTTATATCTATGTCATCATCATCCTCTACCATGTGATATGTACCAAAACCAACATATGTTGGATCTATATATCATGAGGATCATCTTGATCTTCTGGAAGACCCGTGTTCTGCAAAAAAAACATTTAAAATAAAATTTTATTATTTATTTCATGCAATAATTTATTTTTTTGTTATATATCTAATATTACAACATGTGAAACAAAACCATAATCACATTGCATCATATCAAAGTGCACATACCATAATAAAATTTCATAAAAGTTACAGCTAATATGTCATTCTAGTGATGTAAAGCATGCAACAATTCTAATAAACATTAGCAAAATATGCCAGCATTTGGTGGAAGAGGAAGAAAGATGACTAGAACTCTGGAGGCCCACCATAATGGATTTCAATATTCAACCATGATAGCAAAAGAGATCTGATATCATGTATCAAAACATTAAGCATGCATTCTTCCAGCCAGCGGAGAAGGAGATGATTACTTTGCTTCATTTTCATTTGCATAACCATATCATGGTGTGAACCAAGAAGACCAAGGATGTCTAGTTTTATGTGGAGGTAATGGATGTGGTCCAAACTTTAGGAGGGGCAAGAAGGTCAATGCATGATCCTGATGAAATTGAGGAAAAACAACAAGAGAGGGACAAGAAAAATAAAATCAATGCAGAGTTTCAAGGATTTGTCAAGCGAGTAACAGAGTTATGGGAGCAACCTCATCTAAAATATTTTGAACTAGAGTTTGATATACCATTTAGAGAGCTTGGTTTTTATGGAGTTCCTTTCAAAGTGTCCGCTTTTATTGTTCCTACAGTAAACTGTTTGATCGATTTGGTGGAATTACCTTTCTTAGTAATCACTATTAGTGAGATTGAGATTGTAACCTTGAGAGAGTAGGACTTGGGCAAAAGGAATTTGATATGGATATTGTTTTCATCCTATACAACCATTGCAAGAAAAGTTAAGCTAGCATCAAATAACCAACAATTTTGAAAATAACATGAAAACTTTTAGTTGTTGTTATGTCAGGAATAAAATAAAAGGAAACAATGTTCCTTCCAGTGGCTTGATGATTGCAAATGAGGATTCATGATGAAATTCAATCTTATTGGGTTAAAATCTATGTTTTTTTTTATGAAATAGATCAATATATAGAGCTTAAATGGAAATAGATACAACCTATCCTCATGTTGGTACCCATATGAAACTCATCTCTTGTGCTCCCTTTTGTCATCATTTGAATTTTGATCTTGTATCCATCCAATCAATTGTGGTTCTTGTATTCATTTTTTTAAGTCATCTTGTCATTGTCTTTTCTTTGCTAAGATAGAGAGAAGCGATTATCAACAAGTCTAATAAAAGATGACATTTAAATAATAGTATGCAAGAGAAAAAAACAATGAAGTTCTCAGTTGGTGTTGACTATGACGAAAGAAAGAGGACTATGGAATGGCTAAGGAATGAGGTTTGAATCAGAAATACTCTTTTCCCTTGGCACATTTTTTTTGGCCCAGCCATCATGAACCAAGAAGACCAAGGATGTCCAGTTTTATGTGGAGGTAATGGATGTGGTCCAAAATTTAGGAGGGGCAAGAGGGTCAATGTATGATCCTGATGAAATTGAGGAAGAACAACAAGAGAGGAATAGGAAAAATAAAATCAATGTAGAGTTTCAAAGATTTGTCAAGCAAGTAACAAAACTATGGGAGCAGCCTCATCTAAAATATTTTGAACTAGATTTTGATATACCATTTACGATAAAACATCAATAATGAGAAAATTAACAAAAAATCAAAAGTGAATAATATATAATCTATGTTGTAAAGGTAAAAAGTCTTACAAAAATACATATAAAATTCCAAAACATTTTCCATTTATTCTCTAAATTTTAGTCCAATCAACCAAAGCAAGAAACATATATCTTATTACTATTTAAATCAAAAGAAGATATCTGATATACAATTCAAAACAACAGTATATGAGCTAATTTGTTAAAGTACCTATTCTCCTTCAAGTACTAATTCCTTGATAAACTCAATTTGGTCCTCAAATACATACCTGTCACAAGTTTCAAAGGAATCTATCATGAGAATCTGACCATGACTATATGTAACAATCTAAAACATTCATAATCAGAGACAAGTGCTTTACAAATTCTACTACACATTGATGCAGTCTTCATGCTGAAATGAGTGTTTAGAGCTATGATAACCACATTCATGTCTTGAGGGAATCTCATTGTCTAAGGAAGAAGTCAAAGTGCCTTGGAGCAGCAATAGCATTCAACATCGACCATATTTGAGACAAAATCACATTCATTTTTGTGGCATGACATGTCTAAATTCATTAATAGTGTTTTGAGGGCTTTTCTAAGTTTATGCAATGACTTCTCTTTAAGAATCTTTGAAACGGTTTTAGATTTCTATCTTTGGTATAGATGTTTGAATTTGGAGTGGAATTTTTGGAGTTATGTAGCCTTTGAAGAATTGAGCATGCATAAAAGTGTGGAGTGCTAAGTGAGTCACGATGCTACAAGTGCTAATTACTTAAAAGGAAAAATGAAAAAAACAAACATTTGTTTTACATACTAGGCTATTTACTTATAAAATATGGGAATGGTAGATGTGCTAATTGCTATTTCTCCAGCCATATTCATTACAAACCATGATCAAATGCTAGGTAAGCTATTATCATAAGTATAGAAAAGGAAAAATGAAAAAAAAAAACATTTGTTTTACATACCAGCTACCCGTTGCTTGATTTTCCACATAATGTGAAAATGAATTTCTCTGTAGATATAAAAGTAATTCCATGGTAACTATTTGGCTCCACAACATAAGAAAGTTGTTTGAAAAGCTTTCTCAGCCACATAATGTTCACGAGTTCCAAAATCAGAAATCTAATACAAAATTGTTCACTTGACCTTGAAGTTTCAATTAGTATGCTTATAGGATTTTATGTTGTAAAAATATATTCTAGTGGCTTAAAGAAAATAGTGAACAGCTGAAAGAATTTTTGTTGATCCATTTTTCCAACACAAACCTATACAAAACATATTAATATCCTATTAAGATTGTTCCACCCAACACAGGAAAGCTTGGATTCCTCTTTTCACCAAGAGAAAGCCAAAGCCTTCACCTCCTCATGTAAACATAAGAAAAATTTATTGTCAACCAGTCAACTACTTAATAATAACTCACTTTCTAGCAACACGTAAACATAAGAAATGTATAACTTCATAAAAAGATTATTTATGGGGAAATTTCAAATTAAAAAGAGGTGTACTTTCTGCTATTGCAAGGAGCTTGATGGAATTATATGGTTAAGATTCTAAACATATTTGATCAAGGAGGATGTAGCACTATGATTGTTTCACAATACAGTGGCAATGCACTGTGCCATATTACCACCTTTACTACAAGCTTCAAGAAAATGTTTACCACAAAGCTCTATACTGCACAACTCCAACAATGCCAGCCCCATTCCATACAAATAGTATACAAAGTTTCTAAAAAATAACATAAGGAATATGAACCAACAGTAGGCAAGCA
This sequence comes from Sequoia sempervirens, assembly GCA_007258455.2. Taxonomy (NCBI): domain Eukaryota; kingdom Viridiplantae; phylum Streptophyta; class Pinopsida; order Cupressales; family Cupressaceae; genus Sequoia; species Sequoia sempervirens. The sequence goes on along the minus strand of VDFB02372296.1, from coordinate 25,577 downwards.
AATGTATTTCTTGTAACTAACATGATATCCTTTTCTATACTGCATTGGTATATTGTTGTATTCTACTAAAGAGCAGACATACATGAATAAGCATTATGTCCAACCTATCAAAGATTGCATAGAACTTTGCATAATACAACTTTGAGATTACATTTCAAGCTTCTAGCATGGCGTCAAATTATTCTTGTAATTTCTTTGTTTAAGCACTCTGATTTGATATTCACATTAGTCATTCTACATCTACTTCTATCTATAACAGATTTGATTCCATTTGAAAATCTTGTCCCTTGGATATGAAGGGCTCCAAATCAGTGGTATCAAAGCTCACATCAACTTCTATCTATAATACATTTTATTCCATTTGAATATCATGTCCCTTAAATATGAAAGGCCCCAAATCAGTGGTATCAAAGCTCGCATCAGTTCACAATGATATCAAGCATTCACTATATATCATAACCTAGTGGTAGTAGAGTTTTTCATTCAAAACCTTTTCTACATTTTGTATGCCTACTAACACAAGGAATAACAACAAGAAGCTTGGTCTCTAAATTCATGACCCTTCACCCTACATTCCTTCATGATCTCAACAAATTGAAAACAAATCCATATCAAATTAGTGAATATTCTTGGTAAACATGTATAACTCCCTCTAGTAGCTCTCTTATGTAGATCATATGTTGACTTAAAAGCTGCTTTAGATGATGAAATCAAGTGCTTTACAACAACAGAGTGGGGATTTGGAGAAATATTACACATAGGAAATTGTCAAGATAATTGATCACTTCAGTCAACTTCTAAAGCATGTTCAATCCCATTCTTGTTGACTTACTAGTGCATATATATTTTGGATCCCAAACATCATACATGGTACAAGTAAATGTATACATCCCTATTCTTTAAGGTAAAAAAGATGCTGATACTCTAGATAACTATCTAAAACCTCATTTTCTCATAAAAGGTGGTCATGAAGGTTTTCATCAGAAATATCACCTTTGCAATTTAAAGGAGTTTCCTTTTCTATAAAGAAATGATAGAATAAATATTGTGCTACCCATGAGGTTGACCTTTCACCTATATATACCAATAATGGTTTTTTCGAAGCCTCAAAAGAAACCTATTATCCTGTTGAAACATATGATGGACCAATATATCAAGCATTCTTGGCTTCATTGAGGTAATGACCAATCTATTCAAGAATCTTTTGATATATTCCATACTTTGACTTGTTAAATAGTCAAGAGTAGGAAAAAAATATCATCAAATGTTTTGAATTCTTTAGTGATCCTTGAATTCAACAATACAATGCAAAAAAGAACAAAGAATAGCTCATTGTTGAACATAGAAGATATGTCTAGTTTCAATCCTTGCTCACATATGTTCCTAGCAAACCAGTTTAGAAATGTATCCCTCTCCTCCATGAACATGCCACATGTTCCTTTTGACTTTTCAACTTAGTGAAAAGATGACTTTTCTTATAAGACTTATCAAGAAGGTGTTATTTCATCTTATTTGTATAGGGTTCAGAGTTGTAATTTTGTATTTTTCCTAAAATACAAAAGAAAAATTGTGTTTGTAACAACCCAACCACAAACATTAAATGTTGTTAAATTCAAGCCTTTGGTGATGGATTAATCCTCACCTTTTATTGTAAAATTAATGTACTTGCCTCTCTATATAAATGCAATCACTTTCTCTTGTAAAAGATAAGGAAGGACTAAAAAGAAAAAGAATTGTTGAAGCAATGCTAATTTTTCTAAGTTAATACAAATAGAAGTTCATTTGTTGCTTCTATATGAGTTTGTTTTATTGGTTGGATGTGGTTTTCATGGTTCATTTTACCCTTCCAACTATTTAAGTTTCATTTATGATTAATTATTTAGATTGAGAATGCAGATCAACAAGAAGACTCTTTCCACATGTTGAGTTTTAGGTTTCATTTTGCTAACACAAAAGTGGAAATTTTTTTGTTTCAGTCTACTATTGATTATGAGCTTGAAATCAAGGGTCAACAACAGCTAGATCAGTCTAATTTCATGGAAAAACAAGAAAATATAAACCCAACAAGTAACAAAAAATCATGGATAGTGAAGAAGGAAGTTATTCCAATTGATATGAAAGAGTTACAATATAATTTTCTAAAGGTAAATGATCAAACTCTTGATTGTACCATTCTAATACATCACCATGATCAGTCATATCAAGCTTGTACAATTGTTTTAAAGGAGTCTCAAGATTATCTAAATAGTGAAAATCAAGGTGATACAATGTTATGAGGTGATATTGACAACATAGGTCTAGTAATACAAGTGGAAGAAGACCAACCCAGAAGATGAAGAAGGTATTGTGAATGGCCACAGCCATGAAATATTTTTAAACCCCAGAAATAGTAAAAAAAATGTAGGAAATTTCTCCATTCCATAAGTATTATAATTTGATATCATGGTTCGAGCCTGAAACTAGGTTATCTTCTGCAGAAAGTGAGGAAATAAAATGGTATGGTTGCGGCCTGGGTAGAGGAGTACACTTTTTCTTTCAAATCATGCTCAAATCGAGCTCATTTAAGAAGAGAATGTACACAGGATGAAAGCATAGAAACTCACCCAGTTTTTCTATGAAGAGAGGAACCATCAAAACCCATGTGCCTATGGCCTTCAAAACTCAAGCCAAGCACATCCATGGAAGCCTGAGGTAATGAGATATCAACAAAGGAAACGAACATAGAAAAATGCACTAGAAATTCACTCATGGTCACGGCCTAGAGGCCCTAAATCCTTCAAAAATGGAGTCAAAATGACCTAGAACAAAGAAGAAACAACTTACCATTAAGTTCGTAAAGGAAATCGACACCAAATCAACATAGCAGTGCATAAAATATCTGATTTTCAGGCTCGAACCCTAAGTTTCCATGGTGGTTGTGTGCCAAGTTCTCCAAAAATGGCAAAGTGCAAAATGAGGTAAGAAATGTGGAATTTAGATGTTTTGTGGTTATGGTTTCATGTTGCCCTAGCTTGCCCTTATCTTTTTATCACATTGATTTACAATTAAAGTGCCTTGATTAATACTTTAGCTCATCGTTCCTAGATTGTTCTATGCCTTATATTTTGTTATGGTTTTGAATAAAAACCATATAATTTCATGCCTTAGTTTCTTTATGATTTTTTATAGAAAATAAAGATAGGTATTATACTTGGCCAAGTTCAGGTGAGTCTCGTCAGTAGGACTCGATAGGCAAGGTTTGAAAAGTGCCAAAAGTTACATGAAATTTAAAGTTAATACTTTTTTTTTACTTATTGCGAATGTAAAATGATGTATGCCATGAAGGTTTGTATGGTTTTGGAGGTCTTAATTTGGGCTTGGTGGCGAGGGCTTTTCCCCTCAAGCCCACCCTATATCGCGATAGGGAGTGCGCCCAGGGCACTACCTCGGGACCCCACGAGGGGTGCTACCCCTCGACCCCACTGGGGGCGCTACCCCCAGACCCATGCAAGGGGTGTTTCCCCTTGACCCCATGGGGGGCGCTACCCCTAGACCCCTCGCTAGGGGTGCTTCCCCTCAACCCCACTAGGGGCCACTCCCCAAAACCCCACAAAGGGGTGTTGCACCTTAACCCCATTGGGGGAACTGCCTCTTGACCCCACTGGGGGTGTTGCCCCTTGACACCACTAGGGGCATTGCCCCCAAACCCCGCAAGGGGCACTACCTCCAAACCCCTGTGAGGGGTGCTGCCCCTTGACCCCACTAGAGGCATTGCGCCTAGACCCCCACAAAGGGTACTGCCCCTCAACCCCATTAGGGAAATCGCTCTGATACTTGAGATTATGGCTACTGCATCATCTAGGACCTATCTTAGACACATTCATAGGAAGGATGAAGGCTCCTTTGAGCCATAGAATTCTAGTTATTTTTTTGAATCTTTTGATATTTCATATTTGTTTGGAACATTTGATGTCATGGATTTCATATTCGATGATTTTTGTATACAATCAAGTCTTTGACTATATATCTAAGTGTGTTATTTCCTTGAGCAGCTCAGCTACAATTTGTGTTTATAACTTTATACTTATATGATCAATATATACTTGTGTTAGTGGAGAGGACCTTGATTGGGTTGACCAAGTAGATAGAGAGGTTGAGGCTATAGCCATGGTAGAGGAGGAGGATAAAGTATGAGCAAACACATCCACAACTAATGCTGGTGAGGGTGGCATGGAGTCACAAGCAGAGACTATCGTTGCAGTTGCTACATCATCTAGGACCCACCTTAGTTTCCTTCGTAGGAAGGAGCCATAGAATTGTAGTTATTGTTTTGATATTTCATATTTGTTTGGAACATTAATCGATATCATGGATTTCATATTCCATGAGTTTTGTATACATTTGACTATATTTATATATCTAAGTGTGTTATTTCCTTTAGCAACTTAGCTACAATTTGTGTACTTTATACTTATGTGTTTGATGTATACTTGTGCATGTGATCAAATTTGCTTCTATTTAATTATGTTATTGTGTCTTTAAGGTTTATTCAATAAAGCGCGCTGGAAACAAGTTTTAAATCCTTAAAAATCTCTAAATTTCTAGTGTTTCTCCATTTTGTTGAGTCTGCGCCGAATCTCGAGTCCCGAGTCGAGCCACCCTAGCCAAGTTCGAGCTGAGTCCAAGTCTTGTTACTATGATTTAAATAAATCTAAAATGAATATGAATTAAATATATAATTTAATCATTAAATTATGAATTTAATTATTATAATTTAAAAAAAATGTGTGGTTTTGATTGTGATATTACATTAGATTCCTTGCACCCTAAGATTTTTTTTAATTAAAATAGATCTACCTCTTGCATTTCTTCCAAACCATTCATATTATTATTGTGAAAAATAAATTCTAAATAATGATTAATATTCAACATATAAATTTTATTATTATTTATTTATTTATAATATTTTACAAATTAAATATTACAATTTTTAATTGAAAAGAAGATAAAAGTGTCATTTAATTCAAATACTATTAATTCTTAAATTTAAGATCATACTATTATCTTCATATTATCCTTTAAAAACATTTTTTATCTTTTACTCAAAAATCTTAAACATGGGAAAATTTGTAGATGATTGAATGTAGAAATGAGGTGTATTATGCCATAAAATATACAAAAGGGATATAGTTGAATTTTTATGCCCTTGCAGTCACACCAAGTGTATAGGGTTGAGGGTCCAATGTATAGGGTAGATGGTATATGGGTTGAGGGATTAGGGTTTAAGGGTTGAGGGTTGAGGGTTGAGGGTTGAGGGTAGAGGGTTTAAGGGTTGTGGGATTAAGGGTTGAGGATTGAGGGATTAGGGTAGAGAGTTTACTTGGTTTTAAGGGTTTAAGGGTGAGGGTTGAGGGTTGAGGGTAGAGGTTGGTTTAAGGGTTTAGGGTTTAAGGGTTGAGGGACATTGAGGGTTTAGGGTTTAGGGCTGAGTGTTTAAGGGTTGATGGTTTAGGGTTGAAGGATTAGGGTAGAGAGGGAGGGTTGATGGATGGAGTGAGGGATGGAGGGAGAAGTGAGATAGAGATAAGGAGAGAAGAGGAGGGAGGGGTAGGGATATATGAGGGTTGAGGATCCAATATATAGGGTAGAGGGTTGAGAATTCAGGGTATAGAGTTGAGGACCTATAGGGTTGATGGTTTAGGGTATTGGGTTGAGGGTATAGGGTTGAGGGATTAGGGTAGAGGGTAGAGGGTAGAAGGTTTAAGGGTTTAGCGTTTAAGGGTACTTTAGGGTTGAGGGTTGAGGGTTAAGGGTAGAGCATTTAAGATATAGGTTTGAGGGTATATAGTTGAAGGATTAGGATTGAGGGTCCAATGTATAGGGTAGAGGGTATAGGGGTTGAGGGTTTAGGATTTAAGGTTGAGGGTTGAGGGTTGAAGGATTAGGGTTGAGGGTTGAGGGTTGAGGCATCTTTTGATGCAAGTGAAATGTAGACAAACAATTGAAGGCCACCGAATATTGGGGAAGGATATTTTGTTCTAACACCCCTAATCCCTTAACCCTTGATCCTTGCTAGATCAAAATAATTAGGTGCTAAATTAGGTGCTAAATCTGGTGCTAAATTTGGCACTAAACCCAATGCTAAACCTAGTGCTAAACCCGATGCTAAACTCGACACTAAACCTAATGCAAAACCCGATGCTAAACTGGGCGCTAATTAGTGCCTAATTTAGTGCCTACTTGGCACTAAATCCGGCACTAAACCCGATGCTAAACTCGGTGCTAAACTTGGTGCTAAACCCAGTGCTAAATTCGGCACTAAACTTGATGCTAAACCTAGCGCTAAATCTGGTGCTAAATCCAACGCTAAACTGGGGGCTAATTAGTGCCTAATTTAGTGCCTACTTGTTTTGATTAGCACAAAAAACACCAAAAATAGCACCATCCCAATAAATAACGCTGACTTTTTCAAAAAATTGGAGAAAAATACATTAAAATAGTGGGTGGAAGAAAAAAAGGAAGCTAATCACAAGGATTTGTTGTAGTGGCCCCACCTTAATCTTTTCTCTTTTGTTTGAGAATGTTTGGAGCTCTTCCAACACTAGCATTCTTCTAGCTATGCTAGTTTTTTATGTTGAATATGATTAGACAATCTAGAGATTCTTTGGATCATCTTTATGAAATGAAGCTAGACGAGTTTTTGAAACTTTTTGTGTGGGAAGCTACCTCAACTCCTATTTAGATGAATATATCTATCCTTCTACCATGGTTTTAAACCATAGTTAGATGATATCAATCATATGTATTTCTAATCCAAGTTTGATTGCCCCTCCATTATTCTTATGATAATTGATCATAACTACGTTTGAATATTTTTATTAGAAAATAACGATATTTCCTTATCTTATTCCAAAAGATCTCTTTACTTGGATGTTCTAGATGATCTACATATATTTGACTTTATCATGTCTCTAAACATTGCTAACTAAGTTTTTAAATGTTTTTATCTCTTCTTATTCGTTGATTTTATAGATGAACCAAAGATCATCTAGAAAATGGTGTGGGTCTCATGATATTCGATCTTCACTTCCTCTCATTATCTATTTTTTCCCAATTCTTCTAAGCTCCATATGTTTCCACTATGCAAGGATTCATGAGCTTCTATAAGTACAAGTTAAACCTTAATGTAAATTTATTTTTGGTTTTCAATATAAGAAGATCCTTTGTACTTTTAATATATTGATAATTGATCATTAATATTTTATATTTTGATTAATATAAGTTCATATTTTGTCTTTTCTTCTTTATGGCTCATCCTAGAAAGTACTTTGTTTTTGTGTTCATGAACATATTTTATTTTATCTACTTCTAAACTTAGTTTGAAGTGACTTAATTTTGTATGTTTGAATTATCATTAGTCAGAGAAGTTAATTAATGTCATTTTGTGCATAGGTAGGTTTGTATAACATAAGTTAAGGAAACCCTACTATAAGTGTTTTAATATTCATGGATGAGTTGCTTGATTTTGTAAGATACTTATGATTGGTCACCACCTTTCATGCACTTTTCTCCATTTTTTTTAATTTATTTCTTATCATTATCCTCCTAACCATATCTTCTTTTAACAATTATCCTTATCTTGTCACTTTTCTTTTATGTTGGAAGAATAAGTTTGACTAGTTTCTATTTTACATCTTTAAGAGTTTTATTGACCTAGTTGTAGTTTAATGGTAGAATAGAAAGGAAATATAGCTTTCTCTAGAGACTCTCACATATATTTATGAAAAAAAAATCAATGATAGGTTCACATGATATTGGATCTTCTCAATGTTGGAGATTGTTGGTGTTATCATTAGTGTTGTCATTGATGTCAGCCCCTAGTGTGGATGTGTTGTGGTTTGATGTCACATTGATGTCAACCTCTAGTTTGGTCAAGGAGATTGTTGCACTATGTTGGCATTAGTGTTATGATTTGATGTCAACCTCTAGTGTGGTCAAGTTGAGAAGTGTTTGTGGTATTGAGTAGGTGTTGCAGATGTTGTAGATATGATGAGAAGGTGTTTGTGGTGTTATTGATGTAGTTGGTTCATTTGGTTTCCAAGTGCTTTTGAGAAAATTAGAATAAAAGAGTGTGCAATGTGACAGAGGTGTGTTCAATGTTGTGCTTTGTATTTCTTCATGGTTGAAGATATGATTGTGTGGTTCTGATATGATGATTAGAAGTGTTCAAAAGTTCTATATAGAGTTTCAAGTTTTGGATCATGTGGAAGTGGAAGTTGTGCTTGGCAATGTGTTTGCCTTTATAGAAGGTTGTCTAGGAGAAATGGAATTTCTTTGCATTTCTCCACATTGTGGTTTCTTGTCTTGTGGATTTGGGAACATGCTAATATTGTATGTATCTACCTTCCCTTGGATTTTTGTGTGTTCAAGAGTTATGTAAGGTTGGTTAGTGAGTTGTGTTTTGTGGTAGTGTTGTTGGTTGCACAAGATGATGGTATTCTCAATTTCAGGTGGTTGTGGCAGTGTTGCAAAATACTCGATGGTGCTAGAATATTTTGGGATGTTTTGTGGATTTTGTGGAGTTTTTCTTTATGGTCCATATGGTGTTTCCAAACTTGGAGAGGCGTGTGTGTGGTCACTTGCTAGTGTCAATGCAAGTTTGGTTGACCTGGGTGCTAGCACCAATTGTGGTGGTCATTTATTATTTGTGGAAGCATGTTGAAGTGTGTCAGTGTATATTTGGGTCCTAGTTAACCCTTAGTGTGGTTTTTCTTCACTTATTTCCATCATGGAAGTGTTGGTGCCGACCTATTTAGTGGTTGCATGTTTGAGGTGCATACATTTCATTATGGCTTACATGGAGAATTTTTTTGAGGTTGTGGAGGATATATAAGCAAGGTTAATTATTGGAGATGTGAGTGGCAAATGTGTGATGCAAAGCAAGGTAACACCACCAAAATTCACTCAGCCAATCCTTGTCAAACTCTTTAAACATCAAAGAAATTATTTTTCTTCACAAGTTTCCATTATTCCTCAAAATTTAAGGGTGGTTGTTTTTTAACAACAAACCTAAAAATCTGTTGTTGCGCTTTGAATATGGCTTGAAATGGAGCAACAAATTCATGTTGTTGGGTCATAACTTCCAGATCAGAATTGATCTCCAAGAATGAAAACTTGATTCAAATACCCATTTGGCCCTTATTTAACATATCTCAAAATTAGGGTAGGTTGTTTTGTACAAAAACCCTCAAAATTGAACTGTTTTCCCTCAAATAAGGCCTACTAGGGTTTCTGGCTACTTTCACCAAAACGCTTGTAACTTTCTTAATACTCAATGAAAATAAATGAAACAAAAAGAAAATGAAATTAGATTTGCATAAAAACAACCTCCAATTGGTTTTAAATCATTAATCAACTGTAACAAGCCATACCAAGCTCTAAAAAAAAATTATGTTCAGAAATGCAGAAACAAGGATGTCTTTTATTGATTTCACTTCAAAAATGTCACCACCAACTTTGGTTTTGACCTCCCCAAGGCTATTTAAACATTTACAACCATTTTCTAATGGTTCTCAACCAACTTTTCAACTTACAACCATTCAAATTCTCACTTTATGCAACATTGACCCTTCATATTCCACATTGTGCAATTTGACAACATTTTACATTTTTTTGCAACAAGACCCCTAATGACCCAAAACTGAATCAAACACCTATGAAATGGTCTTATAAGACCTTATTACATGAAATGAACTCAAGTAAAACAAAATTTCAACATTTGACCCATCTTGGGGCATGAAAACCTGTGGGTGCCCCTGCACCAATGTGTGAATGTTGTATAATGTGAATGTGATCAAGTGTGGTGATATGAATGTGATCTTAAATGTATAAGGCTACCAAATGCAGTGAGCAAAAGGTTTCTATATTTTTAGCGTGCCTGAAGTTGTTGGAGGCAGTGCCAAAGGTTGTAGATGGTGCATAATTGTAGTGGTAAATTTTTTTTATTGCTTTGAGATAGAGAATCTCTCTATAACAGTCTTCTTCTCTTCTTCTTTCTTCTGGATAGTGAGTTCTTTGGGCAGTGAGCCCTTGGTAGTGAGCCATTCTTCTATTTTGGGTAGTGATCCCTTCTGGTAGAGAGCCTATTGTATTTGGTCTTTCTATTCATATATATGTGAGTTAATCCTCACCATGGTTTTTCCCTAATTAGGTTTTTCCACATAAATCTAGTGTTCTCTTGTGTATTGATGCAAAAGCATCTAGGGTGTAAGAGAAATCTTGCATCACCCAAAAAAACAAAAAAATTGTTGTTTCTTTTCAATAAGGGCTAAATTTGGTAGGGTTACTATTTTTGTAAATTTACATTTATGCACACTTGGACACGAAATATTACAAAGACCTCTAGAATGGTAAATTGAAGCCAATGGCGAAGAAATCACTTCAATACCATTTGTCATTTGAGAGATTAGAATTTTAATTTTCAAAAATCCTAGCAAAATCTTCAAGGTCAATTTTGAGGCACTTAGAGGCTTCGGATGGGCCTAAAATTTGGTGGAAAATGATAGTTGGCCTTTAGGCCCTACTTTCTAAAAAGGTATTATAATAGAAAATCCAACATTTGATTGAATCAAAAGTTATTACCCTGCGAAGCTATAATACCAAAATTAATAAAATTTCAAAATATCTTCCTAAGGAAGTTACACTTTCCAAAAGATTCTAGAGTGGTTACACCTTCCAAATAAAGGATGTAAGGGGGGGCTACAGAGTGGAGGCCAAAGCAAAGTAGATGGTGGCTTTGATTTGTAGATTTGCAGATTTATGTAATCAGAAAGCCCATGTGATGGAAAATATAATGTTGTAATTTCATTTTAATTTCAATGATAATAGAAAATATTTTCTTTCCTTCTTGCATTTTTTTTGTACCATTATTTGTTTTTTTTGTGAGTTTTAGTTTGTAAGGGGAGTACCTTTCATCATGTATGGTGTTGAATGTGTTTATGTTTTATATATTTACATTCTACTGATGATTAATAAGGTTTTTACGGTTAATGAGGGTTTAAGGTCTTAATGTACAATTGATTCACCCCCCTTCTCAGTTGTCTTGTGTGTCTAAAAATTGGTATCAGAGTTGTGGTTCCTTGGAAGAAGCTTAACCACTTAAGGTAAATTTGAATGGCACACAAGAAGGGTGTCAAAGCTCCTACAAAGCCAAGATGGAAACATTTATTATCTCTCTAGGGTTTGCAGTCTAGAGGTTAGCTGAAACTAGATATACTATGCCTGCTAATGGTGTAACAAGTGATGATGAGGTCAAGGATTATGAAAATAATGACAAAGAAAGGAATGTTATCATGAGTGGTCTTTCTGATTCTAAACTTGGAAAAGTGATGTCTCAAAACTACTAAAGAGTTCTGGGTGAAGTTGTAGAGAATTTATGGTGAAGACATTACAACCTACATGCTCAAAGTGGATGAATTTGTTAATTTCATCAATGGTCTTGGTGGTAAGCTGGAAGAAAGTGAAGTTGTAAAAAAGGTACTAAGAAATCTTCCTAAAAATTATAGTTCTAAAGTTTGTGCTATTGAGTAAGCTCAAAATTTGGATAAATATTCTAGATATCAGATGTTTGGTGCTTTAATTTGTTACCAATTGAGAGAGTTTGGTCAAGATACTACAAATAAATAAATTTTATTTAAATTCAACAAGGCAGAGAAGGATGATGAATCAGATCCTAATGATCTTGATGAGGTGGAAGCAAATTTTGTAAGGAGATTGAAAAAGGGCATAGGCAAATAAAGAGGTAAGTTACCCTTTAAGTGTTTCAATTGTGGAAATATAGGTCATTATGCTTATAAATGTCCAATCAAAGTTGTAAATGACAAACACAAGGATCATAAAGGAAATTTTGTCAAGAAGAGTTATTATGTTGAGAAAGATAATGGTGTATTTGATTTTGAGGAATCAGACTATCCTGATGAGGATAGTGATGAATGCTTGTTCATGGCTCTAAATTTTGAACTAATTCTACTAATCGTGAAAGATGTGTGAAGGAAAGTTCTCTAGAAATAGGTCACAATATTTAAGGAACTATGTTGACTACTTTTCATGCAAGATAGGAGAGAAATTATTCAATAATTGATAGTATATGCTTAAATCATATGATAGGTGACAAGAGCAAGTTTGTTAAACTTCAGAAGTATGATGGTGGTATTGTTAAGTTTGGTGATGATACATCTACTAAGATCTATGGAAAAGGTTCAATTAGTTTTGATGAAAAGCATAAATAGATAATGTTCTTTATGTCAAGGGTCTCTAGCATAATCTTCTCAATGTAGGAAAAATGTGTAGTAGAGGATAAAATTTGGTGTTTTTGGATGATGGTTTTGAAATTAGAAAAGGAAGCTTTGGAACTTTGGTTGTTGCAAGAGCAAGGATAGAAGGAAATGTTTATTAGCTCAAAGGTGGTGGTGTTAAGTGATTTATGTTGAAAAGTCTGGATAACTAAAAGGGGGGGTGAATTAGTTATCATGAAACAATTTTCTTTACTTTAATTAATCCAGAGCAATCTTAAATCAATCAGATAATAATAAAGCACATAACAACACCATGCACAATGAACACCAGAATTTACGTGGAAACCCAAGATGGGAAAAACCACAAAGAATGATAATTCTCAATTATAGAACACTAGTTAAGGTGACACCGGTTAAGGTGATTTTTACAAAGGGCTCACTACCAAAATGCTCATTATAGGTAAGGCTCACTATTGGGGGGCTCATTGCCCAAGATACAAGAACTAGCTATTATAGCTGAGAGACAGCTTACTATTGGAGTATATGTTACAAAACTGAACTACTATAATTGCATCTACATATGCATGAATATATTTCTTGCTGAAGCACAACATTTATCTATAGTAGATCCAATCAAGAATCTTCTGCCTACCTTCCTTTTACAACCTCTGCACTACTGATTACTTCTTCTTGATACTTACCTTTTGCTTCCTTCTCTGTTTCTTGTTGCATAATCCTTCACACCCTTTTCTCTATTCGTACACACCACACTTATTGTTCAAAACCAAAGAGATGTTCAATATATATATGTACCCATAGAAAAAAATAAGTCATCCTAGAAAAACATGTTAGCTTGAAGAAAAACCTTGAAATATTCAATAAGGCTTGGTACGCTAGCATCGGATACAAAAAATAGGTCACACATAAATATCTCTTTACCATGTTATGACAAGACCCATATATAGGTCATACATAAGATAAGCATAATTATTAAAAGATAGCAAACTTTGAATTACATGAGATAAATTTTTTAGTCGATGGGAATGCCACAACCAAGCCCAAGTCTTGATCTCCATCAATTTTAGTACTAACTGAAGGAATGCAATTAGACATACCAAAACTTGTAACATGCTACATGAATGTTCAGATAGAAAGGATACCTGAAATAATCTTTGAGAACAACAACCAACATCAAAAGATTAGTCTTCATTATTCTGCATTAACTAACTTTCACAGATGTCCCAAACAAGAGTACTGCCATAACCGGATCAAGGATAACATCCATACCACACAACATCATAGGATAGATCATTTTTGTATATCATCTAAAGCATAACCTTCTAGATCCCAAGTTTTGACATCAATGACAACAATGCCAAATCTTCTCAACAATCTCCCTCTTTGGCATTGATGGAAAAATAGCAAAAATTCAAAAACATAAAAACTGCAAACAAAAGACTCCAAGCACTCCCCCTTTCTCAAGCAATTCAATTCCTCTTTTTTTTTGTTTTTCTCTTCATTTTCTCCCCCTTTTTTCCATCAAAGGAAAAGGGCTAAATAAGAACATTCAAGAAATCAAGTAAAAATAACACTTTTCACATGAAAAAATTTCTTGTACCTTTCTCTCATAGTTGGAAGAATCCTCTTTGAAGCTTGCATAGTAGAAACCATTTTGGAACACATACTGTCTAGTAGAGCCAACAACTCAAATGATGATGACTAGTCCAAAGACAGGGGTAGAAGTTCACAATCCTCTACATCAGAAAGTATCCCAGAGAGATGATCCAACCGGACCTCAACAATTTCTTTGACCAACGAAAAAGTTTTAACCAAATCTTCCCTCTGTCTCTGAGTAGACAATAACTCAGCTTGCAACTCACCAACTCTTATTCTTTTTTTTCTATCTTTATCTTTGAAGAAGTCAAAACACTTCCCAATATCATTCAATTCAGATTCAATAGCTTCAATTCTGCTTCTAAAGTTGTCAACAATAGCAGGCCACCGGAGACAATACCTATAGATGTTAGACATCTCCTTAATGCATTTTGTTGTCTCACCAATGTGTTTGGATAACTTTTGTTTGGATTTGACACACCTTAGACTTTTAATCATAGCTTGGATCTTATGTCCTTCAGATCCTTCCCACAACAACCTTTCTTCAACAACTTCTACTAGATCATTTGGTAACAAGTCAAAAACAATAGAAACAATAGTACCCTTTTTGAGCAAATAATCAACTAAGGCATCTTCAATTCTAGGCCTACTGATTGGAGAGCAAGCATACCACTTTTCACCAATATTTTTCATATCACCCTCATCCAACACCAAAAGAATGTCATCTAGATCGAAAGAGTCAGATCCAGGTAGAGACTCTTCTTCCTTCTCCTTCTTGTCTATGAGCGAATGAGCACCCCTTATGAAAATTCCCTTTTACATTTCCTCAATTTAGAAAACAAAATTAGAAGGTGAAAATCCACATCAGCCCACTTCCTTCATTCCACTTGGTGTCTGTTTTGTGTGTCGACAGAAGAATCTCTATCGAGCATGCCCACATGGCATGCAGACATCCGTGCAATGCGCTTACATCCCTGACAGATTCATGCATCTGGAGCCTGTAGAGGCATTACACTTCCCATTGGGGGTTGATTTGTAATGCCCCTCTTCGACCAACTGACCTGAATATGGTCGTTTTTCTCATGCCACCTTCAAAAAGACTCTCCATTCCTTCCTTCATTTTAGCCTCTATTAATCTTCTACGGAATCTTTCTTGCATTCTCAAGCATCCATCACTCTCAAGCAGCACTTTGGCACTTCATAGCAGCAACAACAACACTCCATCAACTCAAAATAATAGCACATCCACCACATATGGTAAGATGGCCCTATCCTTTGATGAAGATTTTGGTTTGTAAACCTAAAAATAATAGCCATTCTTGAGCTAGTGTTATGTCTTGCATAATTAAAACTTTACCATTCAACGCATCTATGTTCTATGTGTATGAAAATCTCGAACTAGCATGAATGAGTAAGAGAACACAATGAACTGACAGTGTAACTAGTGGAAAATTACACCACTTTGTCCAAAGTATTCATCACCCCTATTTTGAAATGGATGTCACACACTCATCCACCATTCTAACTCTATTTTTTAAGACCATTCATATTCTATGCATAGGAAATTCCCTTCATTGGGTAATCTTTAACCCCAAGAACAACCTATATATGATAAGTTCACTATGTCTCATCTAATAGGAAAAACATGTGTTTCTATAATCTACCAATTCAAATCTAGCTTTAGCTTTATAGACTCCACTCTATTGAAGTAGTTAATAACATATATAAGCTATTCCCTTCATTGGGTTATCATAACCCCAATATTAACCTATGAACTCCCCATGGCTCTATCTTATGAATATCTAGTTCATAACAAATAACTTCATTATATAAAGTATAGCTATTGTAAGCGTAGGAATGAGGAAAACAATCTAAACATGCTTCTACACCTCTAAATAAGACATTGCATCTAAGATTTAAAGAAATTAAACTAATTTAAACTAAAAATCTTCAGAAATCTATCCTATTGCTCTCTAACTCTAAAGGATCTCTCTAATTTACTTTGCTCTTAGATTTAGAAGCTAATTAAACTATTGAAATGACATTTAGAGAATGAGAAATGAACTATTCTATTTCCTATGTGATTAAATATGCAAATCTATTGTAATGGCAGCCATGACTGCAAATGTTGGATGCTTGATTGCTACTTGATGGATGCTGGATGAATGCTTGATGCTTGATTGCTTGAATGTGTGGATGCTTGGAAAACCTACAGAGTAAGATTGCACAAGTTAGGATCCATTTCCTGTAGCCAAAGAGTTGTATTTATAGCTTTCACAGCAGCACATTTGCACAGGGATACAGGATAAGGGGCTGTGATTCAATCTGGAGAATTGAATGGCATGGGATGAGAAGATGGAGTTGATCATGGAGGATTGTTCCTCCCCATGAAAATACTAGGCAAGATGTGAGGGAAGATTGGAGGAAGGAGATTGAGAGGACTTCCTACAGGTTTGTCCCCGAAGCTCTTCCTGTGAATGAAAGTTGCATTAATTAGATTTTAAAAAATCTAATTTTATTGGTGAGTGAATAGTATAAATGATTTATGCATTAATTTAAATAATTTTAATTTATTTAAATTTAGCAAAAGGGGAATAAATAATTTAATAAATCAAACTATAGAGTTTGTTTATTAAATTAAAACAAAAGGAAAATGATAATTAAATAAAAGATTTTAGGATATCTTTATTTAATTAAGAAGAAATGTGATGAGGTAATTAAATAACACAAACTATTTCAGTTGTGTATTTAATTTATGATAGAAGTATAAAAGAAGTAATAATGATAATAATTAAATAAAACAAAGTTTTTAATTTTGTTTATTTAAGAGAGAAATAATATGATGAAATAGAAGAATTAATAATGAACTTAATATAAATAAATATTTCTATTTATTTATTAAGTAGATGAATTTTAAGATTAATTAATCAAATAAATCGTATTTAATTAATTAGATTCTCTAGACCATTTTTAGGTGTCTACATTTTGCCCCTCTTTGAAGTGATGTGTTTACGCATTGCTTCGAAGAATGATTTTACCTCAGCTGTCAGTATTGATGAAAGGGTTAAAATATGCCCCTGATTTGCCCCAAATGTTTGAATTTTGAAATGATAGCGATGTATGCCCCCTCAGGAGATAAATTGATGAATTTTGAATTTCATGATTGATTATGATGATGATTTGATGATAGAGAAATGATTTATCTCCTGATAAAGAAATATTGATTCCTCCAGTTGATTATGATGATGATTGATGATCCTGATTGCTTAGAAGATTATTGATCTCATGATAGGTGAGATTCAATGATTGATTGATGATTGACCTCATGATAGGTGAGGATCAATGATAGATTGATGATTGATTAACCTCATGATAGGCGAGGATCAATGATAGATGCTCACAAGATTTGATCAAAGTCTCATCAGAGCTGATTCAGATTTGATTAGGCAATGTGGTTTGACTTCTTTGATTGATATGATATGCCCCAGTATAAGATCAATTAATGTACTAGGACTTGATGATGCAAAATTATGAATAGAATAGGGGATGGGATGAGGAAGAGATAATGATAGGAGAAGATGAAAAGTAAGTAAGCACAAATGGATTCAAGGATAAACGTGATGTTACCCCGGTCAAGTTGCAAGCCAAGATTGATTGATGATGATGATGCTGATATGAGTGTTGTTGATGAGGGAAGGATACATCCTGAAACAACACAAAAGGATAGGGAAGGATACATCCCGATGATGATGATAATGATTGGATAAAGGCCTGTAACAAGGTTGGGAACAAAACCAAGGATGTAATTAAATGATTTGTGCTAGACTTAATAGATTAAGATTGGATGGAATTTGAGATGATTGAAATGAAAGAAAATGATTCAGAAAGAGATGATATTCTAAGAAATATTGAAGAGATGGTGATATGATGTAGAGAGGGAATACGTGTAGCTTTTGAGATTGAAATTTGGTAGCTTTTGAAACAATCTAAAATGCATATGCAAGACTAATATGGATGCAATCTATTTTAACCATGCAATTCTAAGTGTCATTTCAATAATCTTTTGATTTTGCTTTGTATCATCACTGAGCTTTTAAAAATGTTGAAAGAAAATACAAGCATCAATGATATGAGATAGACCAATGATGACCTAAGTACTGCTTTCATGATTTTTGATATTGCAAGCGAACACAAGCATCAAGGTATAATTAAACTGAGATGACCTGAGCATTTCTTGCGTAAGTAGACAAGAATTAATCATTTTCTTAAGTGAATCAGAATTTCATCCATGATACTTGGTAGAGCACTTCCTGCAACAATTCACAAAATAATAATGACTAACTCACAAACAGCAAACAAAGAAAAGGTATCATTCTCCTTCCTTGCTTCTCTAGTTTGATACATCATCGAGTAGCTCCAAAGAAATGATAAGAAAATGATAAAAATAAAAAGCACAATAATTCAAATTCTACTTAATGTATTTTCAAATCATTATTCAGATTAGATCATCGATGTTGAAATGTGTGTGCTGATGTTTGCATGATATTCTCAGATGTTTGACCAAATGATGTAACCTAAAGACCTATCCTAGGGGTCTTGGGGACTGATCAAAGATTAGTCTTGCCTACGTTATACATGCAGAGACCACGTAGTTTGACTGACACAGACTCCACTTTCTGACTGATGTAGACTCTATTTTTGCGTTTTTGATTTTCTGAATGTTTTTGCGTGAATTTTCTGATTTTCTGATGTTTTTGGATTTTTGATGTTCTGATGTTTTTGGATTTTGATGGATTTTCTGATGTTTTTGGATTTTGATGGTTTTTCTGATGTTTTTTGGATTTTGATGGATTTTCTGATGTTTTTTTGGATTACTTTTCAAGTATTGCCACTTGGTGTTGTCATGTTGGATTGCCTTTCTATTTAAGTTGAACGTCCATTGTATGAAATAACACTAGGATGTTGCCCCCAAGCTAGGGTAAAACATGATATCCTTGCTATGATATGGATAGTGATAATGATTATATCAAATGATGGATGAAAGGAAACAATCGTAACAAAACTATACCTAATAGATAGAAGAGCTGGTAAAAATCACAAGTAGCGCCTGTTTTCCAGGTTTTCGTCATTTGTTTTTATTGTGTCCTTTTTCTTTTTCCTTTGTATATTTTTATTTTTTTATTTTTATTATTTTATTTTTTTTAATGTTTTCCCGTCATCATGACGCCTGTTTGCCAGGTTTTCATCAAGACAACTTTATTGACCATGCACTAGGTATCCTCAAGTGTAGAATCGCCTGAGATGAATGCTATTCATGGGTTCCTCCAACATGTCTCCTTTTGGTGTAGACAGCCAGTATTCTCCTGATCCATAGACTGATATGATGACATAAGGCCCTATCCAGTTAGGTTCAAACTTTCCCTTCTTTTCTCTGTCTGCTTGATTTCTAGGGTTTTCCCATAGGACCAAGTCTCCTATCTGGAAGACTCTAGGCTTAACCCTCTGATTATAGTTCCTAGACATCCTTTTTTGATAGGTTGTCAAATGATTGACAGCTTGTTGTCGATGTTCATCAAGTAGCTCTAATTCTTGAAGTCTAGAGATCCTATAATCTTCATTTGAAATGAGTCCCTTTAGTGAAACTCGAAGGGATGGAATTTCTACCTCGATAGGTAATATTGCCTCTGATCCATAGACAAGAGCATATGGTGTAGCTCCTGTTGGTGTTCTGATGCTAGTCCTGTAAGCCCAAAGAGTAGGGTTAAGCTGAACGTGCCAATCATGCCCTACCTCATTTACAGTCTTCTTTAAAATCTTTAGTATTGTTTTGTTTGAAGCTTTTTCCTGTCCATTACCTTGAGGGTAATAAGGGGTTGAAAAGCAATGTTGGATGTGGAACTTTTCACATAACTCTTGGACGTCTTGGTTCTTGAAAGGCCGGCCATTATCTGTGATGATTGACTGGGGTATCCCATATCTACAAATGAGATAATTAAGTATGAAAGATGATATTTGCTTCCCAGTGATTGTGGTTAAGGGAACCGCCTCCACCCATTTTGTAAAATATTCTATTGCGGTGATAATGAACTTGTGTCCATTAGATGAAGATGGGTTAATTTTTCCTACCAAGTCCAATCCCCACTAACAGAAAGGCCATGTGGTTGTGAATGGATGAATCTCCTGTGCTGGTGCATGTATAAGATTGCCATTCATCTAACACTTTTGACATCTCTTGACAAACTTATAAGATTCTTGCTCCATGTGTGGCCAGTAATACCCCAAACAAAGGAGTTTCTTGGCTAAAGATAATCCGCTTGAATGTGTACCACAAATTCCTTCATGGACCTCATGTAAAGTAGAAGCGGATTCATTATGTTCTAAACAACGCAAAAGAGTACCATCTAGGCCTCGATGGTAAAGGGTGTCAGCAATAATGGTATGTTTGGTGGATTGGCGTATGAAGTTGCGCTTTTGGTTGCGAGAAAGATCTAGCGGTAAGATATTTTCTTTTAGATAAGTATAAATGTCTCCATAAATGGAAGATTGGGCACTATCCAAAAGGCTTATGGTTTGGGATTTGGGATTTACGTATGCAAGATTTGACACTTGTTCCACAATAAATCGATAACGCTCTTGCATTTCAGGCATTTGTAGAAGAGATGCTATTGTGGCCATGGCATCTGCTGCTTTATTCTCTGATCTTGGTATCTGCTCAAATTTGATTTCTATGAAATATTTTCTTAGATCATCTACCAGTCTTTTGTATAAAACAAGTGTGTCATCCTTAGTTTGGTAATCATTGTTGACTTGATAGATGATTAACTAAGAGTCTCCATACACCTGTAGTTCTGTGATTCTCCAGTCAATAGCCACTTTAATTCTGAGGATTAAAGCTTCATATTCTGCCACATTGTTAGTGCAATGGAAGGTAAGCCTGTATGATCACGGGATTGTGTGCACAAGAGGTGTGACAAATAGAATTCCTGCTCCTAATCCATGTTGTGTGTAGGATCCATCGAAGTAGAGTTGCCATGGTTGTGTTGTAATGTTGAGGATATCCGCATCAGGAAATTCCATGGTCATAGGATGACAGTCTGACAATGGAGCTTCTGCTAATTGGTCGGTGATGACTTGTCCTTTGATAGCTCGCCTTTCAACATACTGAATGTCAAACTCACTGAGGAGCATGACCCACTTTGCCAACCTTCCTGTTAAAGCTGCTTTGCTTAGTAAATACTTGAGGGGATCAATTTTTGCAACGAGCTTGATAGTGTGAGTGAGCATATAGTGTCACAATTTTTGTGCTGCAAATACTACTACTAAGCATGATTTTTCAATGAAGGTGTAGTTTACTTCATGTCCATTGAGTGTCCTACCGATATAGTATATTTCCTGTTCCTTTCCTTCTCTGTCCTCTTGTGCTAGCAAGGCTCCCAAAGAGATATCTGTTGTTGCAATATATAGCAATAATGGCTTGTCTTCACTGGGTGGTACCAAGATTGGTGGTGTCATCAAATAATGCTTGATTTGATTGAAAGTACTCTCACATTGTTCATCCCATTTAAAAGACACATTTTTATGCAAAAGATGGTTGAATGGATGACACCGATCTGCTAGTTGAGAGATGAATCTTCTGATGGACTGTAGTTGGCCTTGTAGAGATCTTAATGTACTGATATTCTTAGGAGGTGGCATTTCCATAATGGCTTTAACTTTTGCTGGATCTACTTCAATTCCCTTTGTAGAAACTATGTACCCAAGGAGTTTTGCTGATGTTACTCCAAAGGCACATTTCTTGGGATTTAATCTGACTTTAAATTTTTCCAACCTGTCAAATATTTTGCCCAGTATCTCAATATTTCCTTCTCTGGTGTAAGATTTGGCTAAGATGTCGTCCACATAGTCCTCCATGAAGGTTTGCATCATATCATGGAAGATTGTTGTCATAGCTCGCTGGTATGTAGCTCCTACATTCTTTAACCCAAAAGGCATGACATTCCAGCAAAAGGTGCCCCATGGACATGTAAATGTTGTCTTTTCTTGGTCTTCAGGAGCTATTTTGATTTGATTGTATCCTGAAAATCCATCCATGAGTGATGGCATTTGATGGCCAGCTGTTAAATCTACAATCATGTCTATGTTTGGCAAAGGAAAATCATCATTTGGACATGCTTTATTTAAATCTTGGAAATCAGTACATATTCTGATGGTGTGATCTAGTTTTGAAATAGGTACAATGTTGGATATCCATTCAGCATAATCAATAGATCTGATAAATTCAGCATCTAGTAGTTTCTTCAAATCATTTTTTACCAATAATGCAACATGTGGATGCATTTTTCTCAGTTTCTGTTTTACTGGTTTAGTGCCAGCTGGTAAGGATAAGTGATGCATAATAAGATCCGTGTCTAAGCCTAGCATGTCAGAGTATGACCAAGCAAAATTGATGTATCGTTCTTCGAAGAATTTGATAAAATCTGGCTTTTCTGTATTTGTCATGGATGCTGCCAGGTGTAGTATTCTTGCTTTCTCTGTTGTGCCAATATCAATAGACTGTGTGGGTTCTATTAACACTAATGATCTTTCATGGTAATGTTGTGGGAGGATGTCAAACCTTCCATCCTTTGGTGCCTCAGTGAGGTTTTCACCATTGGATGCGTTCTTTGTTTTTACTATTTTAGGATCAAATATTGCCATAGAATGGTTTTCACCATTAGATCCATTTTTTATTTCCATATTTTTGCAACTGAAAGGCTTGGCATCCTCCTGCCTGAAAGCATCATTAAAAGAAGCATTGGTAGAACAAGTATCAGATTCCTCACAGCAAAGGTAGTTAATAATAGCGGAGTTAGTGTCAAAAACAGGGAAATTGATAGGGTGTTGGGGCTCCCATTCGATAAGCTCGGGATGTAGTAAAGGCAATGAATCATTAGATGGGTTGAGGTCAGCGATGGTGAAAGCTCGGATGAAAATGTCATCCAGGTTGTTAATGGTTATGTTGAGGCCTACGAAGGTATTTTCTTCCACATCATTTATCTCAATCGACGTCCGTTCATCTTCACTTGAGTCATCAAAGTTTTGTGTTTCAAAGACAATAGGATTAAAATTTGAGCTTTGACCCTCCTCATGTTTGGGGGTATACTTTTTGATGACGTCGATCTGAATATCTTCATAGGAAACATCTGATAAGTTATCCCACTCATATTCATTTGAATTTGTTTTAGAGTTATCTCTCATTTGCAGAATACGCTCCATAGTTTTATTGGTGATTTATGCTCTTGCTTCTTCTGTGTATCCCAGTCCAGTTCTGCCATTTTGCTGAATTGTGAGAACTTGGATCGGTTCCGTTACACTTTGTTTCCCTCGGTCAAGAGATCCTTGTTCTGCTGTATATCCTAGTCTAGTTTTATCCTTATGTTGGAGCATGAGTGGCTGGATTGGTTCTGTTATGCCTTGTTTCCTTAACCCAAGAGGTCCCTGTCCTAAATATCCCATCTTCTCCAGAATAGTTTTTCCCTTTCCATATTGATTTGTTTCTATGATATTACTCATGGAAGTGGAAGCTTCTTCATCTCTATAAAGCCAATTTAGTATGGCCTTATCTTCTGATTCTTCATCTAAGTTCCCAGCTTTTATAAATCTGCCATCTAACGCCGTTGTAGATTGTGCTGATTTTTGGGTGGTTGTAGATGGTTGTCCATATGTTTGTAAGGAGGGTAACATTTGTGATAAATGAAATGAGTGTCCAACACCATATTCACTTATTCCTTCATCACTTATCTATACTTGGTGAATTGATGTGAGAGTGAAGCCAATTGTTCTTCAACATTTGAAGGGTTAGATTGTTCTACCCTGATCTCTTGTGATTTTTGTTGTTTTGGAAGCCACTTTGATATGAAACTTTGTTGTTTCTCACCATTAGATGAATCTGATGTGCCAACTTCTCTATTGTGAGGTATCAATGTATCCTGAGATGTTTTCAATGTATGACAAGCTTGAGTGTCGTTATAGTCTGCTGTGATTGTTACCTCTTGTCCATTGACGGGAAATTTTAGGCATTGATGATAGGTGGAAGGTACTACTTGCATATCATGAATCCAAGGATGTCCCAATAGTATGTTGTATGTCAGTTCTCTATCTAAGACTTGACAAACCACATTTTGGACAATAGGTCCTACTTGAATGGGTAATATGATCAACCCTTTAGAGGACCTTTCTTCTTCATCATATGCTTTGATTGTGATTTTTCTTCTTGTATCAATGGCTTCATCTGAGAATCCTAGTGCACGAATCAACTTTAAGGTACAAATATTTAAACCAGCCCCTCCATCTATCAGGACATGCTTTACACGGTGTTTATGGATGAGGACTTCAATGTGAAGGGCGGAATTATGTGGATGGGTGAGTGATATATCATCATGTTCAGAAAATGAAAGGCAATGAGGTACAGATAGATGTCCCACCATAGCTTGGAATTGACATACATCCAAATTGTTAGGTACCGTGGTTGATACAAGAGCTTGTTCAAGAACCTCTTTGTGTGATGGGGAAATTTTTAAAAGTTCCAAGATGGATATTTGTGCCAGTATTTTCTGCAATTGATCGATGAGATTATATTGATTAGAGGGAGGATCCACAGATGGGGATGATATTGATGCTCCTTTCAATACAACTTTTGATTGTGCCCTTGTTGTGGCATTAACTTGTTGGTACTCTTGTTTCCCTTTGAGTGTGATTACGTTAATTTGGTTTTCAGATTTTTCCATATGTTGTACCAAATTGGTAGATGTAATGTCCTTGTTCCGATTGATTTGATTGCATAACTCTTCATCCTCCTTGGCAGCAGAAAAACAAAGGATCGTTGTGTCATAAACATAACCGATGTTCTTACCTTTAGTGTTTGCGGAAGAGGATTCTCCCTTCTGATAATTGGGTAGAGGATTCTTGAATGTTGTATGATCTTTGTTTGTTTGGTGCCCCTCTACAAATACTTTCTTTTGATCTATGAGGTCTTGTAACGCATGTTTTAACTGCCAACAATTTTCAGTCATGTGGCCTTTATTCTGATGGTAGTGACAATACGTAAGTCATTCCACCATGATGGTTTGACTTGAGGTCCCAATTTCTAGCCTCTTGTACTTGAATGAGTTTTTCATCTAAAATTTCTTTAAGGACTGATTCCAATGATTGTCCTAATGGCATGAATTTTCATTTATTGGATGGTCGTTGGAATGATTGGGTTTTTGTTTCTCTACTGTTTTGATTATTTCCTTGATCACTACTTTGTTTGACATTAAGACCATTGTTTTGTTTGTTTGTAGTGGTTGGCATCAAGGTGAATACTGGTTTAGACATGTGTGTATCAATCATGGTATCAGTATTCTTGTTCTTTTGCCAAAATCTTAGCTTTTCATTGTTTTTGTTAGAGGAATCGCTGTTGGAACCCTACGCGACGTTTCCTTTGATTAGGAGCCGATGGTTCTTTTTCGGCAACCTGTCAAACGTATGGACATTCTAAGTCCAATCTGTAATTCATGTCATCCACTAGGTTATCAATCAACATCTCTATCTTCTCCTCTTCAAGAATAGATCTAGGGTATTTAGAAAATAGCCTTCTCCATCATTGGAGAAAGGAAAGAAACTTTTCACCATTTGCTTGTTTGGTGTTGTAGAGTTCTTTTAAGGTCACCC
>VDFB02372295.1:0-20570 GCA_007258455.2 Sequoia sempervirens | reverse complement strand
AGAACTTAGGATTTTCAAAGAATAACCAATGTGAGACACTTAGGCAATCAAAAAATAAACATTTAATCACATTCCCAGGATAACCAAAGCTTAAAGAGGGAACTTTCGCCCAAAGCGTATGCAGGTGAGAAAACTGCACAACAAATTTGTTGATGGTGGAAGCTCCTTGATGAAATTTTGGCATAACCTAGCTATGAAATCATGAAAATGATGAACACTTGATATGAAATGGATAAAATTAGCTCTCAATGTGAAGAGAGTAACTTTTCTCTAAGTTGTGGATCCAAAATACAAAGGAAATCCTTCTATTTATAGATGAGAATGTTGAAGGATGAGGCAAAATGGATGAATGTGGGATCATTCAACAACCAATGGCCAAATGCCACTTGTCAAGATGTGAGAGGATGATGGTTGAGCACATTTTGATGAATGTGCACAATAAATGATATTAGGTGGAATTTGAAATTTTGAAAGTTGGCTTGTTGGAGGGAGAAGAAAGAGTCTTAAATGCCAAGTGGGAGACATGTAAGAGACAATGTAAGAGGAGTTAATGCCATGTTGGAGGACAACTCCTTTTGGAGGGACTTTTTGAATTTGAAGTATATTCCATAAAGATGCTATTTTGAATAAAAATAGAAGAAATAATAAATCAAATAAATTGATTTATTGTGCGAGTTGTAAAATCTAGAGAATTTGGGGATTAGATTAGCATTAATCATGATTTGATTAATTTTAATGGAGGTTAGTTGATTGTGACATTCAACTTAAATATTTGGATTTATTTAAATTAAATGAGAAGATAAAGAACATTAGAGATTTAATTAAATATTTGGGTTTATTCAATTAAATGAAGGAACTTTAGGAGATTAATAAAATAACGATTTATTTAATTAAAGAGATAACTTTAGGAGATTAATTAAATAAACTTGATTTATTTAATTAAAGAGATGAATATGATTTAATTAAATAGAATGATATATTTAATTAGATAAAGTTGATTTATCTAATTAAATAAAGATTGATTAAATTAAAAGAGGAATGATGATGAATTTTAATCAGATAAAGAATATTTGATTAAAATGGTTAGGAGAAGGATAATTAAAGACAAAATGAAATTAGTGATTCCAGATTAGGTGCATTTTACGTTTCTACAATAGCGATGAGTGATATGTGGTATCTCATGTGTTTCACACATTGCCGATGGGTTTTGAATGATAAGTTTTGTATTAGTGATACACGATGCAAGTGTTCAATACAAATTGTTGGGATCTCTCATCGCTAATTTCTTGCAAACTTTATGAGGAGAATTAGCGATGGGCGATGGACCTAGTGCTTTTCTTTTTTCTTTTATCGCTCATCATGGATTCATTCCAAAGCTTAAGTTTCAAAATAGTGATGAGCAATGGAGTTATCTATTCAAGTTTTTTTTGCTAATTTGAATAGATCTTATGTGCAATGTCTTTTGTATCATTGATTCTCATGCAAGTGCACGTGTCATAATTTGGCCTCTTCATCATATGTCCTATCACTGATGCAATCTAGAGTTCGATGTATGAATCAGTGATGTACGATGGGAAGGTGAACGTGATTGAGGATGGGTCATAGATCCAAGGGTTAAGATTTCATCGCTTGGATGCTTGCAACATTGATAGAACTCGTAAAGGATGAAATGTGTCAGCGATAAGTGATGACTATTGAAGGAAAAGGGAAATGTGGCAGTATCTTGAGGACATCATATAAAGCAAAGAACAAAGTAGTGGGACAAGTGGAGAAACGTTGATGTGGTTTTAAAGCAAGATGATCCAACAAGTTGAAGTTCATTGCGACAATACTCTCATTGTTCATTGAACCCTAGAATTTGGGACGGGTCCACGATGAGTGATGGAGTGTATAAGGGACTGTTATCTTCAAACGTCGGTTTTGTGTACTTCGCCAATATTAATGAAGGAGCATGGATTGAGTTGGTGATGCATGCTAATTGTCAGATCACATATGATTAATGAAGATTAAGGGAAAACATGGAAATATTTGAGGTGGCATCGCTGTTTTCTAGGAATAAGTTGCTAAAGGCTAAAAAATGTGTAGCACCATGTCGCGCAAACCCCAAAGGACAACTAAAAACGCAACAATTTTTTTTTTTTTTTTTGAAAACAAAGAGAATAAACACTTAATTTACTAAAGAAATTAACATAGCTAATGATTACAAGTTAAACACCTAAGTCCTTTGGGGTACACAAGGTGACATTACGTAATCTTTCCCATAACAAAGTTGATAAAAGTAATTATCAATTCTACTAACATAACTCATTTATTCACATATCTTCATTTAAACATTTCTTAAGGATAAACAATGTGACAAGAATTAGCCTTAAAGAAACCATACATGTATTCATAATAAATTGTACTTGGAAATATAAAGAACATATTTTCTCAAATATAACACAACATTAATGATATTTACAATTATGGTTCAAGAATGAATTACATAGTGTGATTATACATTACATCAATCTATAGGTACATCTCATTGAGAAATTACTCAAGATTACATCATAAGTCTACCCAATCACATGGGGACGTAACGAATCAATACATGGTATAGTAGAAGTACAAGTATACATCTGGAAACATATAAACTTTGGATCAAGTTGTCTCTACAAAGATCTGCACTGAAAGGTACAACTGCAAGATAGGGAACCCAACAGGGTGTGTAGCACGTTCCACCCGACCACCCCCATGCTAGGAGTAAATAAGAAAGGGTCCTCGACCAAGAACATCCAAAAATATACACAAGACTAAACTCCAAGCATGAAAAAAAAGAGCACACATAAAGGGTACATAACATCAAAAGACCACTTCCAAAGGTTAGCAACAAAAACAACTCAAGGGAAAACTAGAGGAGAGTGTCATCGCACAGTCCTACATGGGTTATCCTGACTGCCTATGTCTAGGCGTCGGGCCCCATCTATGGTTATCCTGACAGCCTCTCTAAGAACCGACCCCATAGGGTGACTCGTGCAGAACTGTTAACCTCTCATGGAGACGAGGCAACGATCTTGCCAACCATGACCTTCTCAGTCCACCTCTAGTCTGCAAAAGCACTAACAAGTGGATGAGGTATCCACAATTATCTGGTTAATGTTTAACTACCCACCCCCTAATTAATTAATTAGGTTATCACTTATTACTCTAAATCTAACGTGGGTTATCCTGATGGCCCCTTTGGGCACTGGCACCCATGTAGAACCACTCTCCCTAGAAACCCAAAAAAATAACATCAAATTCCAAGGGGTTGTACCAACAAGAACATTGAACCACAAAATAGAACAACTACGAGGCATAACCATCCTACCAAAAGTCATATAAATCAACTCCCATAAAAATGGTACAACCCAAATATAATCTCAAAATCACAACTATACTCAAAATAGAGACAAGTATCAAATTAAAAGATCATAATTACAACATCATTTCCCCATACCTCTGGAAGTCCCTAACAACTAACTTAAGGGTTTTCCTCATGACCACAACCCAATAGAATAAAACAACAGTTAATACAATATTTAAAGAATGAAACAATCGCATACTCAAGTATTCCACAGTTTAACACATCTCATTGCAAGATTTTACCAAGAAAAATAAATAATAATTTACCCGATATCATTCAACTTAATTAATTTAATAAAAGAAAACTTGTTTCTAATTTAATCAATCACTACACAAAACGCAACATTGCAATTCAACATCATCTAACTTTTCTATAATTTCAACATATATAAATATATATATATATATACATATACATATATACACACACTTTTATGCGTATATATATATAATCATATATTGAAATTCTGAATTAATAATTTAACCATAATATAATTGCATATATATATACATATATATACATACATATATATTTAAATATATATATATATATTATAGATATATATAAAATAGAGTACATAGTATATAAAAAATTTAATTTTTTAAATTTTTTTTTAATAAAATAAACCTTTTTAAAAGAAATCACACGCAACACCCAAACATAACCATAAAGGTTGTGTGTGGGTGCTGCCCACAACCAACCCCCATGGGGGTCGCTCTATGGAAAAGCACTGAGCACTACCTCCACATAGCACTCCCCTATGGGGGAGTGGCAATGGTGGGAGTAGCCCCAACACCTTAACATTAATTTTTTTTAAACAATTTCACCATGGAAAAATACCTACCCTCTAAAAAAAAATAAACATATTTTCTAGGAAGAATATTTTCTAGAGGACATTTTCCTAAATCACATATATATATATATAATTTGTATGGTATATATATATATATTTCATATATAAAACAATTAATACAAATGCATCATTTGGGCATATTTTAGCAAGATTTTCCAGTAGAAAATAAATTATTTACACAGAAGTTCTCTATAGAAATTGTAAAGAAAATTTCCATAGGGGTTTTCAATTTTTTTTTTTTTAGCTAACAAACTAATTTGGAAAAAAAATATTAAAATCCTATTCTTCTATGGCAATTTGGATATGGGTTTTTCCCCAATTTTAACAAGAGGGTTTTAAAAATAATCTTTTATGAGGTTCTCTAATTTCACTATTAAGTTTTCTACAGAGGCAACAAAATAATCACGGTGAAACTTCAGAAGCCGTAACAAAAATTTTCCATAGAGGAACTTTTAACAAACTTTTTTTTTTACAGAGAAGCTTTCAACAAACTTTTCTACAGAGGATTTTAACTAATTCACGGAAATTTCCAACAATCTTTCCAATTTTAAAACAGAGCTTCTACAAAATAATCATTTCCTCTTGTACAGACAATTTCTCAACTTTTACAAAATTAACAAAATTTCTACAGAATAAAATTTATATAGACAATCTTTTCAAAACAAGAGAATAACTAAATAAACAGTAAAGGAACCTGTTTTCACGAAGCTTGAAGGAATAAGTGTTGGAGAAAAGCTTTGCCTTCAGAGTTCAACTTCCAAGCCCTTCCCAGAATCTCCACTTCCAGCAAGATGCAAAATATGAACCCAAAAATATATTCCTGGAAACCTCTTCTAATTTTTAACCAGAAACCCCATAAAAACCAAAAAAAACCATTCCCAACCAATTTCCTCCATGAAGTGATTTTTTTGTCTTTCATAGTATGCCCAATATTCTCTCCAAGAATATTTTTAACAAGAGTTTAGCATTCAATTCCAACTCACACCCGTAACTATTCTAATTATTATTTAACTATTTTTTTTAATTATTTTCTTTTGATAATAATAAAGCATTTATGCTATTTAATTAATTTAAAAATTCAAGAATTAATATCATTTACCTTATACAAATTTAAAATTATAATTCACATAATAGCATCTAATATTTTTATTTAAACTATTCACTCAATCAAGAAAATTTAATCAATTAACTTTAACTACAATTACCTACAAATAATTATATCAACTAAATAACATTAATTAATCACATAAAATAAAGATTAATTAAATAACAAACATTTACAAACTAAAATAAATAATCAACACTAACCCAAACTTAAACAAAGACGAGGTTGATACAATGACACCGTTGGACTCATAACAAGGTGATGAACTTGGGACGGGGACACTTCCTTATCAACTCCCTTTTCAACATCATACCCGTTGGGTTTATGGGACATGCTCAAACCTGTCAAGCAGGCGAAGTCGGTGTCCAGTACCTGCATCCTGCATAGAAACAAATGTCAAGAAGCATGTAAATCTCCATTACAGACACACCATGAAAGGTAATCGCGGGGTAGCAGGGCACTCACGAGTGAGTGATGCCACTCCATCCTTTCACCAAAACTCACTAGCAAACACATAAGAATCCATAGCAACATAGAATCACAACATCACCACATATATTATTAAAGAAAACCATAACATAAGAAAATAACATAATAACCACGCAATGTATCATCAAACATCATAAGTAATGTCAAGTACAGCAAGCCAACCAAACTATGAATCCACACACAACCAAAACGGTGAACTAATCACCATTACAAACCAAGTACAAAACCAACACAAAATAGTATCAACAACAAGAGGGGTATTGCAAAATGATCCTCATGATCACCACTTAAATATTGACGACCTAGATTCAAAGCTGAGATGCTAAGTTATCAACTCACTCGTGCAAGGAGTTCTTACATCATTAATTGATGCATGCTCCAAATCGTCTATTTAATGTAGATTACTTGTTGTTTGTTTTCACCATTTTTAGTCTGTAGAGAATGTGAGGTGTGGGTTATTGAAGAAGTGTGCAAGTGTTAATTTTCCCTGAGCTGAAAAGTGAGCATTCTTGTCTCGGGTGAGTTAGTTTTCAATTGGGATCTTTATCATTCATGTTCTAGTTCACCTAGGAATTCCTTTTATGGGACTAGTTGTGATTGTCGGGGTTTGTGGGTGTGCTTCCCTACAAATTTGATTAAGAGGCTTTTAAATTTTCAATTTATGCTCAATTTAGATTTGCTAGTTTTTTCCTTTTGTTTTGTGAGATGGGAAAGTTTGGTGTGCCAATTTAGCCAGCTAGGAGGTCTAGCTGACTTAATGTGTTTGTGTGTTATGAGGATATGTTTGTAGCTGAGCAAGAAGTCTCGGATGACTTTTGAGGTTTCAAAGGGTAAGAGGAGGGCCCGTGGTCATGAGAAGAAAACAATTTTCCAGAGTGCTTACAACTTAAGGAATAGGACCATTTCAGAAGAATTGGTCAAGTTTAAGGGCAAGGAGCCAACTAAGCCTGCGAAGAAGGCTAGGAAAAGATACAAGAGTCATAAGGCCTTCCTAGGAAAACATAATTATCCCATTGTGCTCTCTAATAGTCCTTCAAATGCTGGAGGTGACACTAACTCGGGATATGGCTAGTATCTTCACTCTTTGGTGCCATATGAAAGCTCCGATGAGGATGTGGTGATGGTTCTTCCAATTTCATCATGAACAAGGAGTGGGAAAGCATACTCTGATGTTGATGACTCAAAATAGAGTCTTCTCCTTGTTTTTTTTTTATGATACCATGGTCTTTGCATAGGAGGTGCTCTTTTCAACGTTTCCATGGTTT
The DNA here is from genome assembly GCA_007258455.2 of Sequoia sempervirens. NCBI lineage: Eukaryota > Viridiplantae > Streptophyta > Pinopsida > Cupressales > Cupressaceae > Sequoia > Sequoia sempervirens. Next base: position 13,470 of record VDFB02372295.1, on the reverse strand, counting down.
TGGTCTTTTACTCTTCCATGCTAATGTGGAAGTCCTTCAGTTAGTATGATACATAATATTTTGTTTGACATGGACGTGGAGGCAACAACTAATGGTACCCTGTGCATGAGTTTTGTCTTTTGCCTTCCCCTGCTTTCAATTGATTACATAAAACCACTTGGGGAGTTTCTCGAAATTGGTTGAAATTAGGTTTTGAAATGAAATGAAATGTGATTATATCTTAGCCAGATGCTTGTTGCTACCCTATTTATAAAGGGGATTTCATGGCTAAAATAGGGAGTTTAGAAAATTTTGAGTCTAAGAAGGGTCTAGGTAAAGGCTATGCTCAGAGACCAGTATAATGTAAATAGATAAGTTGATGAATATATCAGATGCAAGTCTGGGGTATGATTCATAATGTATGTTGATCTTAAAATGGTCTTACAAAGTAATATTAGTAATGAAAGAAAATACTAGTTCTAAAATATGTGCTCTTATGTGTATTTTCCTTGCAAATTATGAATGAAATTGTTAATTATAATTTCATTTGTCTTCTGTTATTTGCACTAAATGAATGGGTTTGTTTATGCTTCAATTCAATGAGTTGATGTAATGCTGAAATAAGGTCATTGGTTTGTGGGAAAAGGATATAGGATTTGGAAAGGAAAGTGTTTTAAAATGCAGTGAGTTGGATGCCACAAAAATTTTGAGTCTAAGAAGGGTCTAGGTAAAGGCTATGCTCAGAGACCAGTATAATGTAAATAGATAAGTTGATGAATATATCAGATGCAAGTCTGGGGTATGATTCATAATGTATGTTGATCTTAAAATGGTCTTACAAAGTAATATTAGTAATGAAAGAAAATACTAGTTCTAAAATATGTGCTCTTATGTGTATTTTCCTTGCAAATTATGAATGAAATTGTTAATTATAATTTCATTTGTCTTCTGTTATTTGCACTAAATGAATGGGTTTGTTAATGCTTCAATTCAATGAGTTGATGTAATGCTGAAATAAGGTCATTGGTTTGTGGGAAAAGGATATAGGATTTGGAAAGGAAGCAGTGTTTTAAAATGCAGTGAGTTGGATGCCACAAAGTAGCATGCCAATAGTCCTCAAATTACTGATTTTAAATTGTAGTTGTATTACTGATTGATTGCAAAGTATGACTTCATTATTCCCTTAGACTAGGCATTGGTCTATTCATTAGTTTATCTTGTGATTGACTAAGCTAGTGTTGAACCTAGCCAAAGATTTGGAATGGGAATTAATTCATAAAATATTTTAAATTACACCATACCAATCTTCAGTAGTACTATATTCCCTGTAATAAATAGTAATTTCGTAAGAGGTCTACCAAGCCTTTGATGATATTCGTTTATTCGTGCTTCCTAAGAAAAACACCTGTGTATGGAAATGCTCTTGATCAAGTAGGATATTATGAGCATAAATAGGATTACCCTCTTGGGTTTCACAGAGCCTGAAGAGAAGAAGTGGGGTTTTTAATGCTTCACTTAGTTGTTGGCCAATCCTCACCCTTACTAATAATTGAGTTTTAGCACATTCATAGGTAAGGGATGAGAATAAGTTTGGTTCAATAAAAATAACCAATAGAAATGGTGACTCCACTGGGGACTTACTTGAAGATCATGTTGCCTTAAAGAGTCGTTAAAGTTTCAAAATAGTTTATAACCAAATCTTGAAAATTGTGGAATCTTATTTGCACCCATTTGAGTCACCAACAAAAATGGTGACTTTATTAGGGAATTATTTGAGAAAACCTTTGTAGTAGATCATCTTGTCTTGATAGAGTCATGGAAGTTCTAAATTAAAGTGCTCACTAAAAGTGGGTGGTGACTCGGAAGAACTCTGTACCAAAAAAAATTGTGAAAGAAAAGGACTCCTAAAGTGAAATCAACTGGTGAAAGAAATTTCATATTGTTGAAGTTTGATCCTCTACAAAGAAGGTGGTGACTCCGTGCAAAGAACCTGATAAAGTGTGATATTTGCAAAAATATCCAGGTATTTTCCCCTATTTTGATTTGTAAGAAGAAATAAATTTGTAAGAAAGCCATTTTTAGAGATATGGACTAAATAATTTATTCCCAATTAAGTGAGTTAAAGCACTAAGGAAGGGAATAGTGACGGCCATTTTACATACTTCTAAGCTGAAATTTGTAGTATCTAAATGGGATGGAAGAAGTATGCTTATTTCTGTAATTTTCCTTTTAGAAAATTTTAAGGCATGAGTATAATTGAGCTATGCATCTTTATAATCATGGCAAGGTAATTAATATTTGAAGAATGAATAAAGATACAAGAGAAATATACCATTCCCTTGCATTTTCTGGTAAAGTATCAAGTAAAAGTATGTCGAGTTTGCAACTCCTAGAGTACCCTCAAAGGAAGTTCTTTATTAAGAGATATAAACCATTAAGTTTTGGTGGTATTAAAGGTTTCCCTAATAATATCCGTGATGATATTAGGAAACATTTACCAAAATTTATAGGGAAAAAATATGATTCAGCTTCTAAACACTTGATTGCATTCATAGATTTGATGGGTGATTTTGAAATAGACCATGAGTATGTTGTCATGAAAATTTTTGCTCAATCTTTGAAGGAAAATACTAGAGATTGGTTTTCATATTTAACAATTTTTTTTGTAGCTTCATGGAATGGTTTCATGGTTGCATTTATGGAACAATTTGGTGAAAGGGTTAATCCTAGCTTGTTAAGGAAAAGAGTTATGGAAATCCAAAAGGATGAAGATGAGTTGGTTCCTGCTTTCAACCTCAGATTTGAGCAAGCAGTAAGAGATATTCTTGAATACCTAAGACCTAGTGATGCAAAATGTTTGATTATGTATTTAGGAGCATTTGATAATGAAATGAGTTACTTGATAAGGGATAAAGAACCCAAAACATTACAGCAGGCTTGTCACATTGCTATGGATATTGAAAACATTGTGAAATATTTGATGATGAAAGGACATGTGGCTGCAAGTGTTTCTTTTCCTAATTCACATCAAGTGAGTGTATCTCTAAAAGATATAAGATTTGATAAAGGTGATAATGCTTCAGGTATCACACCTTATTCACTCTCACAACATGTTAATCAGGGATTGATTTAGGATAGACTTCCACAAGTTTCACTTAATAATGATCAGATGTTGTTAGTCCAAAGATTGTCCAACATGAAAAGATATGAGAATGAGTTTCCTTATGAATTGTTAGCAAGGTTCTTAGATGCCCTGCTAGAAATCCCTAAAAGTTTATGACCTGAGGATTCAGTTTGCATTGACCTATTCTATGAAATTTATGAGCTAGGGCTTAGTACCTTGCCCAAGGACTTGAAGCCTCAATATTTTGATCAAATAATTGATTGGATTAGAATCACTGAGGAAGAAAAGCAAGACTATGAACAAAAAATGAGGTATCAAAATGGAAAAATTTCTAGCCTTACTGACAAAGATCAAGAGTTTACTCAAGATAAGGATGTTTTTGAAAATGAATGTCTGCATAATAGTATGATGATGTTGTCATACTTGCAAATACTGTTGATGTACTTTGAAAAGTTGATAACTAGGGTAATGAAGATGAAAATTTTAATTACTCTCATAAAGAATACAAACCTTTTTGTGAGGAAAACTTGAAGGAACCTTTCTTTCTTGAGGAATTTGAATGTGTCAATACTCATGAAATTCTGCCTTCACCAATAGATAAACAAATTACATGTGATAGACTCTTGCAAAGAAATTCAACTACTTCAGAATCAAAGCATCTTGATGATATGATTGGTGCTAAAGTTGAAGAAAAGAATGTCTATATTTAGAATCTAGAGCCTGATTTTAATGATGGGATTGGTGATGCCAGTTAACAAGGTCCTTTTTTTGAATGTTTACATGGAGCAGTAGTACGGCGTGCAGATTTTGTGATAGAGATAGACATGGTTGTTCTTGACCAAATTTTTGCTGAGAAAGGAAATTAAAAATTCTACTTGGAGGAACAGAGGCTATCTCCAAGTTGTCATTAGTCCTATGAGTCAGTAAACCTATCATTTGGTGATGTAGTTGAATATCCTACTATTGATCATATTAAGTTTGAGCTAGTTGATCCATCTTTTGAAATTTTTTGCTTCAAGTTGAAAGATGATAACTGGGAAGAAGAATCAAATGGTGATAGTGATCCTGAAACATAAATTATCTCTGATATCTAGAATAATATGAATGATTCCCTTTATGAGAAATATCTTGATCTAAGTAAAAGTGAAAATGGCATGGATTATGAGAAACTGATTTTTCAAGGTAATAAAGCATTTGTAAACATAGCTAGTTTATATTGCTCTGATGAATATGAACACAAATTTGAAATGAAGCCTGTGTATGAACATTTCTTGTTCATCACACAGAGTGAATGTGTACTCTTGAACGAGAGTCTTGGAAGGAGTGTATATGAGGATTTCCATCTTAATGAGTGGAATGAATATGATATCACTCAAATGGATTATGAATGTTTCACTTTCCCAAACTAGTTAGATGAGTATTTGGTGGAATATAAAGATAAGTTGAGTCAGATAGGGTGCTACACTAATCATATATTCCAGTTAACACTTGATTACAATGCATAGAGGGACATGAATGTTAGAGATAATTGGAAGATCAGGCACATGTATATGATGGTTGAATATAGTGACTGCAACATGATTAGCTGGTGGACCCTTAATGATAGTGTTTTCAACCCAAGCATGGTGCAAACGGTGGAAAACAAGCTTTTTGACAGAGGTAGGCACCATTTTTAAGGTTGGTCTGGCCCTGTAACTTGTGTAAATACTATGCATATGTTGTTAATTTGGGTTTGGTTCTCTTCCTTCATTTGTGGTTTTGGCTCTCTTTTCTTGGTCTACTTCACTTGAGATTCTAGCATCTCACCATGCCTGCGAGAGGCATGTGTCCCCAGTCAGAGCCACTAATGGAACTTGCAAACTTTTTATGTTCCATCTCAAAATATTGTCACATTTTAAATATTGGGTTGGTATGTGAAGGCTTAAGGTTCTGCTTGTCATCACTATTGAAGGGTTTTTTGTGTTAGCTTGGAATCCTTCATTAAGAAACCCTTAGCTCTAAACGCTTGTAAAGTTATAATTTTTCATTGACCTTATGTTGCTCATTACCGATCATATTAAAACATCTTATGTCATTAACGGTCATGGGGTAACTGGTCCCTCATGCCTAGGTCTAAGTTCTTATTTTTATAAGATTAAGTAAAGAGCCTTTTTGGACTTTAAATCCTTTGCATTTTATGACTTAGTGGTGCAGGAGCACCCAATACACATAATTTCAAAAATTCATCCTTTGAAGGAAGACATTAGGACATTAGGGGTAACTTGAGTTATTTCATGTTAAATAAGGTCTTTGAGACCATTATTGATGTAATTTGGGTCTTTAATGTTAGTTAGTTAAAAAAATGCACAAGGGTGCATAATATTGTGTTTATTGTCTATCAATTGTCATAAGGGAAAAATTAAGCAATGTAAGGGGTTGAGGTAGTTTAGTGATCAGTTATGGGTGTTTCATGGTTGGTTTTGTGTTTGAAATTTTTTATAAGGAATCTTGAAGGCTCGTTTAAGGTTGTTGAATCAATTTAGAGAAAGAAAACAATCAAAAACCTATGTTTTTCAATTATTTTTCTGAGTTTTGTGCATTCCTAGCTTGTGTATAGGTCCGTACAGCAGGAACTGGCTTTTAAATTTTGTGAATTTCTTATAGTATTGTGTTGGAATTATTTTCAATCCACTTTTGAGGATTTTTATTGTGATTTGAGTGATTTAGAGATTGATACTTGAAAACTGGTCTGAGATAGGGTATTAAGTTTTGTAGACCTTAATGGAATAATAAGGCTATTCCTCCTTCTATAAAGGTTGTATCTAGGATTAATGAGCTTTTTTAGTTTAGGAATAGGTTTAGGAATAAAGTTAAGTTAAAAAAAGAGTTTTGAGAGGGATTTCCACACTGCCCTATTACAAACACATATTTTGTGCCAGTTTACATGGCTAGAGTATGATATTTTGGTATTTAGTTGAAGGATGTGTTGGAACTGTTTATTCTTGAGTATTTAGGTCTGTGTTGATGTTTTGAAATGGTCTGAGAGGTTGAGAAATACCTGGTGAGTATAGAAGGTTGAAACCCTATTGGAAAAGGGGGAAAAGGGAGTGAAAATTGGTTGATTTACAAACCAAGTGTATGAAAAACGTGAGGGAATTCTAGTACAAATTTTTTTTAAGCATGTGTAGGTGAAAATATGAGGGATTCAATTGGTTTTAGGTCAGCAAGTGGTCTGGGCATGGGAAAATCAATAAGCCCTAGTTGAAAAGAAGAAAAGAGAGGGTTTTGGAGAAATGGGCCTAAATGGAAGTGGGAGGTCTTGAAAGTTGGAAAATCCTTTGTTTTGAAACACAAGTAAAGACTATTTTTAGGTTAGGAAGTTTGGTGAGGAGATTAGAGAGGGGTCCCTTTGGAAAAATGGCCTAATTGGAGGCCTAAAACTGTGAAATTCTTGATTTTGAAGCCTTTGATCCAAAAGAGTGATGTCTGATTCTTTGATATGTTAAATGAATCTGAAATGGGTGCTTGATTCCATGTTTTATTTCTTTGGTGTTTTGGAAGGATTTGGTCTAAAGACTGAAAAACTGGTTTCCCTATACTACAAGGGAGACTAGTGACAAAAGGTGAGTTTTTATGATTTAGTGGAATTTTATTTTAAGATTGAATGTAAATGGCTAATTTTCATCATTGGAATGTTGAGGAACTTTTTCAGGGCCTTGGTGGAGGTTTGGAGTTGTTTTTCAAAATTGAAGGGTTGAGACCCTTGAGGGTGAGTTGATGCTTAGCAGATTGAAGGTGTTTCCAAGAAGAGCATTATTTTTGAATTAACACTAGTTTGTTGTAAGTTAATCTTCACCTTGGATCTACACCACTTAGGAACTTTTGAGCACCTTTTTTCGTGTTGTTCTAGAGGATCCCCTTTATTAGAACAACTTATGGGCACATGCTTAAAAGTTTTCACTTAAGTCCTGTCAGCCACCTCTCTTTATCGCTCATCACAGATTGCTTTTGGAGTGTATGTTTTGAATCAATGATAAGCAAAAAGTGGTATTTTTTTAGCCTTGCTCATTGTAGATAGCTTTGAGAGCTCTTAATATGAAATAGCAATAAGCAATGTTCTTGCTTCTCATTGTATTGTTGAAAATTCGCTTATCGCTAATGGATTTTGAGCCTTGAATATTGTATTAGCGACTAGCGATGACCTTTGGGCCTATTGTTTTTCCTTTATCGCTCATCGTAGATGATGATGTAATGGTAATTTTTCAAATAGCGATGAGTGATATATGGTATCTCATGTTTTTTACGCATTGCGGATGGGTTTTGAATGATAAGTTCTATATTAGCGACACGTGATCAAGTGTTCAATGCAAATTGTTGGGATCTCTTAGCGCTAATTTATTGCAAACTTTATGAGGAGAATTAGTGATGGGAAATGGCCTTGGTGCTTTTATTTTTTCTTTTATCACTCATTGTGGATTCATTCTAAAGCTTAAGTTTCAAAATAATGATGAGCGATGGAGTTACCTGTTCAAGTTTCTTTCACAAATTTGAATAGATCTTATGTGTGATGTCTTTTATATCATTGATTTTCATGTAGATGCATGTATCATAATCTGGCCTCTTCACCTTATCTCTTGTCACTGATGTGATCCAAAGTTTGAAGTATGAATTACTGATGCACGATGGGAAGGTGAACATGATTGAGGATGGGCCATAGATCCAAGGGTTAATATTTCATCGCTTGGATGCTTGCATCACTAATAGAGCTAGTAAAGGATGAAATGTGTCGGTGATAAGTGATGACTATTGAAGGAAAAGAGCAATGTGGCAGTACCCTCAGGACATCATATAAAGCAAAGAAGAAAGTAGTGAGATGAGTGGAGAATCGTTAATGTGGTTTTAAAGCAAGATGATCCAATGGGATGAAGTTCATCATGATAATACTCACATTGCTAATTAAACCTTAGAATTTGGGGCAGGTTCGCGATGAGCGATGGAGTGTATAAGGGACTATTCTCTTCAAACACTAGTTTTGTGTACTTCACTGATATTAATGAAGGAGCACAGATTGAATTGGCGATGCATGCTAATTGTTAGATTGCATATGATAATGAATATTAAGGGAAAACATGGTAGCATTTGAGGTGGCATCGCTGTTTTCTAGGAACAAGTTGCTAAAGGCCGAAAAACGATGCTCATGATCACCATGGATGAAGTTTTAAATCCTCAAAGATCGATGACCCAGATTCAAATCTGAGCTACTAAGTTATCAACTCCCTCACATAAGGAGTTCTTGCATCATTAATTGCTACATGCTCCAAATCATCTATTTAATATAGATTACTTGTTGTTCATTTTCACCATTTTCAGTCTGCAGAGAATGTGAGGTGTGGGTTATTGAAGAAGTGTGCAAGTGTTAATTTTCCTTGAGCTGAAAAGTGAACGTTCTTGTCCTAGGTGAGTTAGTTTTCAATTCATCTCTCTATCATTCATGTTCTAATTTTCCTAGGAATTCCTTTTCTGGGACTAGTTGTGATTGTCGGGGTTTGTGGGTGTGCTTCCTGCAAATTTGATTTAGAGGCTTTTAAATTGTCAATTTATGCTGAATTTAGATTTTCTATTACTCACCCTTTGTTCTACGAGATGGGAAAATATGGTGTGCCAATTCAACCAGTTATGAGGTCTAGCCGGCTTAATGTGTTTGAGTGTTATGAGGATATGTCTGTAGCTGAGCAAGAAGTCCCAACAACTTCTAAGGTTTCAAAGGGTAAAAGGAGGGCCTGTGGTCATAAGAAGAAAAAAATTGTCTAGAGTACTTACAACTTAAGGAACATGACCATTTCAGAAGAATTGGTCAAGTTTAAGGGCAAGGAGTTGGCTAAGCTTGCGAAGAAGGCCAAGAAAAGAGACAAGAGTCACAAGGCCTGCCTGGGAAAACATAATTCTCCCATTGTGCTCTTTGATAGTCCTTCAGATGTTGGAGGTGACACTGACTGAGGATATGTCCAATATCTTCCCTCTCTAGTGCCATATGAAAGCTCTGACGAGGATGTGGTGATGGATACTACAATTTCATCATGAACAAGGAGTGGTAGTGCATACTCTAATGTTGACTTGGAATAGAGTCTTCTCCTTGTTTTTGTTTTTGATGATACCATGGTCTTTGCATAGGAGGCACTCTTTTCAATGTGTATGTGGTTTTGGTATTTTACTCCTCCATGCTGATGTGGAATTACTCCAACTAGTATGATACATAATCTTTTGTTCAACGTGGACATGGAAGAAACAACTAACGGTACCCTATGCATGAGTTTTGTCTTTTTCCTTCCCCTGCTTTCAAATGATTACATAAAACCACCTGGGGAGTTTCTCAAAATTGGTTGAAATTAGGTTTTGAAATGATATGAAATGTGATTATAACTCAACTAGATGCTTGTTGCTCCCTTGTTTATAAAGGGGATTTCATGGCTGAAATAGGGAGCTCAAAAAATTCCGAGTCTAAGAAGGATCTAGGTAAAGGCTATGCTCAAAGAGATATATAATGTAAATTTTGGATGTTGTCGATATGGTTGCTGATATGTGGTTGTCATTGATGTCAACACTATTAGCATTTAGTGTACTAGAGGCTGTATATGTTGAGGATATTGAGAAAATTATAAAAGGAAGTGTTCTAGGTTCCCTATGGAACTGTGCAGGTCATGAAGGTGCTTTGTTTTGTACATTGAATATTAGCTAATGTGGATTAAAGGGTTTATTGTTGAATGGTTCTAGATCATCTACCAGAAGTTTCAGAGGTCCGCGTGAAGTTTTGAGTATGTTGTGGTCTGACAGTGTTACTGTGGTCTCTGTCAGTGTTCTTGAATGAAGGTTGTGTGATTATGGTAATCTCAGTTATTGTGGATGCTTCTCTATTGTTTCTTGGTGTTCTTGGATGAATCTAGATTATTCTCTATCTTTTTGGTACGTCCACATTACTTAGAGAGCTCGTGGTTGAACATATTTTTGCGCATGTTCAGTTTTTCATGTTCTTGGCTAACATGTTGATGGTAGCATATTGTGGATCTTCATGGAAAAATTAATTAAAGTATTTTTGTGTTGGAGATATTAATTTGGGTCCCCACTATGTTTTGGCTGACCTTGGTGGACTTGCATTGGAAATTTATTTGTAAATTTGAGCCGACATTGAAAATATGTTTTATTTTTCTGGTTGACTAAGTTGTGATGGAATCCCATGTAGCGGATATATATGAGCAATTGGTTGAACGAAGTTAGCATGTGCATGAGTGTGAATGTATGCCAGAGAAAGTGTAAATTTCTAAATAGTGTTTCTATCATTCGATTACTGAGCGTAGAGAGGAAGAAGATTTGAGCAAGAAAGTGTGAAGAAGGTTTTTTGAGCATAATTGAACCGTGAATCAAGCTCATGCATAATCTATTTCAGTTTAGCCCTTTTGGATTTTAATCCTATTCTATATTGTTGGACGCTGAGTCCCTTTGTATTTTGGAGCAGCAACCCCTGTAGGCAAGAAACCCCAATGCATGTGCATTCCCCCTTTATTATTTCTCATTATACTTTTAACAGGGTATAATCTTGTGGACTAACATCCACTGTGGTTTTTCCCCTAATAGGGTTTCCACGTAAAAAAATCTTGGTGTTCTCTTTGATGTATTAATTTCTTGTGGTTAATTGCTTATTCATCATATATGAGAGTCAGTTAAGATAATTTAGAAAAGTTGAATTTTCTAACACAAATGATTCACCCCCTCTTAATTTCCAGGTTCTTTTTCCAATAAGTGATTGTCCGTCCACTGTGGTTTTTCCCCTAATAGGGTTTCCATGTAAAAAAATCTGCTATTTGTCTCTAATATGTTAATTTCTTTGTGGTTAATTTCTATTCATCAACCAGGATTAAAGTTAAGATAAGCTAGAAAAGTTGAAGTTTTCTATTCACAACCAATTCACCCTCTTAGTTGTGTGTCCTGTTTAAAAATCGTATCAGAGCAGGTTCCTTTGAAGAAGTTTAAAAGCTTGAGGTGAGCTGAGATGGAAAAAAATATTCAAGAAGGACAGTCCAAGATTTGATGGCACTAACTATTCAATGTGGAAAGTTAGAATGCAATGCCACTTAAAGTGTTTTGGTGAAGCTTTATGGAAGATTACAAAAGATCCATATACTATTCCTCAGAATGGTCCCTCAACTCCTGATGAGATCAAAGATGCTGAAAATAACGTTAGGGCTATTGAAGCTTTGGTGAGTGCTTTGATAGATTCAAAGATGGCTAATGTGTTGGGTCTGGAGTGCTCATGAGATTTGGATGAAACTAGAAACTTTGTATGAAGGAGATGCATAGGTGAAGATGGCTAAGCTACATAACTCTAAAGGAAAGTATGAGAATTTGAAGATGGGTGAAGATGAAAATATCACTTCTTTTATGTAGAGAGTAAATGAAATAGTGATGGGTATTAAAGGTGTCGGTGGTTTTGTGGAGGAGGATGAAATTGTGGCTGAAGCACTTAGATCCTTGCCTCCCTCCTACAAAATGAAGGTTCATTCTATTGAAGAGTTTAGATCAGTAAACAAGATAACAAGAGACACGTTGATCGGGAAGCTTGCTGCTTTTGAAATAAGTGAATTTGGTGAATCTACACCAAATATTGAATCTGCATTCAAGGCCACTATATCCAGAAGCAATAGACAAAGATATAGTCCAGGAGAGAGTTCCAAAAAGATATCCAAGTATGATGAAGAACTGAAAACCCTTGGTGATGCAGCAGAGGTGGAAGAACGTAGCACTCAATTGCAAGACAAGAAGGTAGGAGGAAAAGGTGGCATGAAGATGCATTGCCCATTAAATGCCTTTTCATGCAATAAAATAGGTGATTTTGCATCAAGATGTCCTAAAAGAGTTCCTGTAGATTCAAGCCTAATTCCAAAAGAGATGTTATTTTGCTGAAGATGCAGTGACTAATATTGAGTCAGATAAAGATAATGGAATGAAGATGATTATTACCATTGAAGATAATCTTGTGGCTACCGAATCTACTAAAGATGAAAAGCCTTGCCCGTTGAAGAAAAACATGAGTGGGTTATTGATAATGATGCTCACATCATATGACCAAAGGATAAAAGAAAATTTGTGAGTCTAGAGGAAGTATGACATTTTCAGTTGTAATATTTTGGAGATAACAATGCTAGTGGATTCATGGCGAAATCTATTTTCCTTGGTGGTATGATAACAACAATCGGCGATCTTCTATGTTGAAGGTTTGAAGAACAACTTGTTGAGTGTTGGATAGATGGTTCACAAGGGATATGATCTTCACTTCAAAGATGGAAGATGCAAGATATGTGGAAGTTTTGGGAATATGATTGCAATAGGACAACAAACAAAAGGTAATATTTTTCATCTAAATACTACTAATGGAAGTTGTTTAATTGCTCAAATAGATGAAAGTTGGTTGTGGCATAGGAGGTTGTGTCATGTAAACTTTGACAACATTATCAAGATAAGCTCTACTCAAGTAGTAAGAGATCTGCCTAAGTTAGTGAAGCCTGCTAATATAATCTGCAAGGAATGTCAGATGGGTAAACAAACTAGAGTCTCTTTCTGGAGCAAACAGTTTCATTCAAACAATTTGCTGGATCTGCTACATACTGACCTTTGTGGTCCCTCCAGAGTTAGAAGTATTCATGGAGAAAGGTATTTTATGTTGGTTATTGATGATTACTCTAGAATGATTTAGGTTTCTTTTTTAAGAGAAAAATGTAAAGCATTGGAGAAGTTCAAAAGTTTCAAGGCCATGGAAAAAAATGAGAAAGGTCTAAAAATCAAGTGCATGAGATCTAACAGAGGTGGTGAGTTTATTTCCAAGGATTTCAATTCTTATTGTGAAGAGCATGGTATTAAAAGACAATTATCTTCTCCCCAAACCCCTCAACAAAATGGAGTTGTAGAAAGAAAGAATAAAACAATTTTGGATGCTGCCAGAACAATGATGATGGAAGGAAATGTGTCATAGATGTATTGGAGTGAAGTGGTAAGCACTGTTGTGTATACTTTGAACTGGGTAAATGTTAATGGAAAGTCTGGTAAGATGCCTTATGAGTTATGGTTTGGTCACAAGCCTACTATTAAGTACTTCAAGATCTTTGGAAGCAAGTGTTAGATTAGGAGAGATGATGATATAGGAAAATTTGATGTAAGAAGTGATGAAGGAATCTTCCTAGGTTACTCCACTAAAAGCAAGGCCTACCGGTCCTATAACAAAAGATTAAGAAATATAGTTGAGAGTGCAAATGTTAGAGTTGATGAGAACTTTGTCAAATCATCCAAACATTGTAGTTATGATTCAAATGAAGACATTACAAGCCAAGGGAAGAATACTC
>VDFB02372293.1:0-33472 GCA_007258455.2 Sequoia sempervirens | reverse complement strand
TCTTATGGAATTCTCCTTGGACACAATTTCTATAAAGATGTTGGAGGAGAGCTTGATGTGGATATGTCAGAGGCTAGGATACCTATAAAGGGTGTGATGCAGAAGTTGTTTCCCCAAAGGGAGTCAAAATTCTCAGTAACAAAGTCCGATGATACGAGAGCTCAAATCTTATTTGATTCTTCGGGTGCTAGAACTTATTATTTGCAAATAGATGAAGATGTCAAATCTTCAACAAGAAATGCAAAACATGAGCTGGAAAGTGTTAGCTCTTCCTTGTTGGAAAATGAATCATCATTAGATGATTTTTCCACTAACTCATTTGACTTCAAATTTCGACGAATGTTCGTCAAAATTTTGACAAAATATTGTCGAATTTCCGACGAAACACTATTTTAAATTTTGTCACTTTAATGACCAAATTTTTTTTGTCGAAACCATGACCCAGCATAGTCGGTCATCGCCACGAAAAATGCTAGTGGTTTTTGTCACAAAACCGACATAAATTCGTCCATCTATTGACGACAAAAAACATAAAACATTGCAGGGTCCCATTTGAAAGCATCGAACAAACAACAAACTTTCATCATTTTTCTGACGAGGCGGAGTTGCCATTGCGACGGAAATTTCATCACAAGTATAGCAACCTTGTTGCAGTTTTCTTTGTTTCGTTGGACTAGGTTTGTCGAAATTTCGACGAAACATTGCAATTTAAAAAAATAAAAATTATTTATCTGCCACATAGTGAAAAGTTAGAAATTGCATTTGGTTTGTTAAACATGGCCCCTGGTACAACTATTAGTGCTTCACAAGAGGAATTATACCCTCTCAAACATTACAAGGACGAATAATGATGCTCAAGTCATTGTATCAATGCAAAAATGAATTTGTGGTAGAATACACCGAATAGCACAAATACTTTACACTTATACATGAGAACATTCCTAAGCAACACAATTTTCTCAAATTCATCACTAGACTATCACCTTCTATTTGCACTAGGATGGAGTTCCTAACTTCAAACACTTTTGGTCAAACATTTTGCAATGCATCCGATATTGAATCCAAGGAAAAGCTTAATCAAAGTTCACAAGAAAGAACAAGCCCATGAAGGAAACATACTCCAAACCAGCTATGCAAAGGCCTAGAATGTCACACCATCTTCACCAAATAAGGACACAGGTAAGAAGTTGCAACAGGGTGATATGTGGTGCCATCATCACCACACTAGCTTCCACACTAATGCCAAACATTGTGTGCAATAATCCCTATTTGTGCAATCCACATTAGATTCGAACTCAATTGAGGATACTTATCAAGAGGCACAATGATTTCACACTTGCACCATGACAATTGATGCTTCAAAGGTACAAGAGTGTCTCTTCCATATGAAGTGTGGGGTTAACAAACATGTCCATGTGATCTTTTACAGTGGTAACCAAAAGAAAATCATCATGCATGATGCAATAAGGAACCCACATCTTTCTACCACCATACATCCAAACCCCTACTCTCTATGATGGTTACAAGACAATTAGAGCATTTAGGTAAGCCAACAATGGAATTTTGAGTATGGATTAATCAAGCCTTTGCAAGACATTATCACTTGTGATGTCACACCTCTGGTACAATATCCTACTTGGAGAACCATGAGTGTATGATCATGATGGAATTTACCATTTTAAGGCACAAAAATGGACAATACATAATGACAAGTGTAAACTTAACCTCCTTGAGTTAACATCACAAGCCAAACTAGCTTTGGTCTCTACTAAACAATGTTGCAAGATCATTTCCCACACACACAAATTTGTGCTTCTCACAGTCCACAAATGCACCTACACAAGCAAGTACACACAATAATAGTGCTCAAAAATATGCCAACCCCATTGCAACAAGAAAGGTTCGACAAGATATTGCAGCAATACGAAGACATCTTTCAAGAATGCAAGTCCAATACAATGTGCAATATAACACCAAATCGATTTGAAAATGCCCTCTCCTAAATATATATTTGTATCACAATTCTATTAGGAGAATGATTAACTTCAACATCAAACCCAAGAGCTACTAAATCAAGGCAAGATCTAACCTAGCTCTTCACCATGGAGCAGCCCAATAGTCCATGCACATAAGAAGGATGATGCCTAGAGCCTATTCATCAAAAATCACACACTCAACAAGATCACAGTGAGAAACAAATAACCTTTGGCATGCATCAATGACTTGTTGGACCAATTTCAAAGTGCATAATACTTTTCCAAGACTAACCTCAAATTAGGATACCATTAAGTACTAGCTCAAACTAAAGTTATTTGGAAAAAATCTTTCAAAACCAAGGATTGTATGAATAGATGGCATAATGGGTTAGCCACATTCATGTTCCTAATGAATGATATCCTACAAACCTTCACCAATTCTATCATTGTCTACTTAGATGACATCCACCTCTTTAGCAAAACTTAGGAGGAGTGCATGGAGCAAGTCTGATGCATACTAGATACACTACACCAATTCAAGTTGCAAGCCAACCTTGGAAAATGCACTTTTGGAGCCACATAGATTTAGTACTTGGGATACATCATTGACCATGCCAATATACATGTATACCTTAGCAAAATCAATCCAATTTGAGATTGACCAACACAACGTAGCCTCATTGACTTGTGCAATTTCCTCAAACTTTCCAACTTCTATCCCAAATTTGTTCTTGGTTTCTCACATTGCATGGTCACTCAATCAAATCATGCACACCAAAACACCATTCTTGTGGACACCTACACAACATACCTTCGAGGAACTCAAACAATGCCTCTAAAAAATTCCTAACATAGCACACCCCTTTGAAATTCAAACTAATGCATCTAACTACACACTTCACCCCATACACATGAACATTAGATCGTGTATCATTCTAAGACTTTCAATATCACTCTGCCTATGAAAAGGAGTTGTATGCCACCATAGAAGCTATCAATCAATGGTGCCACTGCATCTTGGGTAAGGAGATAATCATTCACACCCATCATAACCTACTTTAGTTCTTACATACACAAAGAAAATTGGAAAACATCCTTATAGCAGTTCCATCAAGTGATCAAGCAAAAGAAGAGGGAAGATAAGGAAATCAATTGTCTTAGTAGACTACCAGTTCAGGTACTCACAGGTATTTGTGACTACCATAAGAGGTCATTAGTTGATGAGAAGATAGTATAGTCCAAGCATAAAGATGCATAGAAATAAAATGGACTGTGGAAGAAAACGTATGCAAGTGTAGGGTATAAATTTGATCAAATGACCAATGATATGTTTGAAATGACAAAGATTGAATGGGAAATCTACAAGTTTCAAGAGGGTAGAGGATTCAAGTCACATCCAATGTGATTAAGATAGTGACCATGAAGAAGGGAAGGGGCAATGGTTTATGGCAGTCACCTTACATTGAAAAGGGTGCAAATATTATTCAATGGATAGAGTTAGCTCCCACAATGAATTGTGTGCAAAGAGCATTAACAAATACCTTATGCATTAAACCCTAGAGTTTGTAAGAAGGTGACACTTAAAGGTAGTCTTATGCAATGACATACAAAAGGAACAACATTGAGAGAAAAAATGCAAGAAAATAGATCATAGAGCATGAAGTTTTTTGTGGAAAGACTTGTGCCATGAAATTTTTGTGGACAGACTTGGAGGCATGAAGCATATGAGGACATGAGTCTTAGGTTTTACATGCTAAATTTCAAGACATGGAAAGTGAGTCAAAATCTTCAATGATGGACAATGATCACCAAGATAGTCATGATGATATTCCAAGGATAAAGACAAATACTGAGTGACCTTGTGAAGTTGAAAGGATAGTTTGTTATGACTAATAACTTATGACAATGGCATGATTTAAAGATAGTTACAAGGCAAGTGCAACAAGGAAGTCAAAAGCATGAAAAGATAGTCACAAACATACCATATATTTGCAAGGACAATCATGTTCATTGATATTCATGAAGAAGAAGCGACACACAATGTATGATGTAACAGAGGGGCAGTGCTATGGAGAAATACTAAATATATAGAGTTTTGATGAGAAATCACAAAGGGGTCAAATCTCAAGGAAAAATAATGAAAATCAACTAACAAAAGATGATTTTCACAAGGGAAATCATAGTAATGAGGGTGCAAAAAATATTAAACACCATGAATAAAACCTAGGATAGTCATAAATGTCTTCAAGAGAGTCATTTTAGAAAATTTAAATGGCAATGACCTTGTGAAGTTGAAAGGACAGTTATACTAACTTTAGACAGTGATTAATGACTATAATTTATGACTGTGTTATAAAGGTTTTGACTATGAATCATGATGAAAAACCTCAAGAGCACTAAAGGATTGTCATATTCAATGTATGAGGTCAATGCGCACAAAAGAGGAGCAGAGCACAAACTTAGTAGGCATGAAAGAGAAAATGTCAATATTCAAATGACACTCAAATCGATTGCTCAAAGAAGACAATCACCATACATATAAAGGGTAGTCACCTAGAAGGACTATCAACTAAGGGCAGTAAAATATAGTCATGTAAAGGGTAGATTCAAAGGATGACAACCCACAAGCATTTCAAACAAGTACAATGACAATCCCCCTCACCAAGTGAGCAATGATGGAAAGAGTTTAGAGTCTTCATGAAGATTCCAAATCATGAGAGGTAGAAAATTATTTAAAAGAAAATCAATAATCAATAAAGGATGGTCTTAACAGTTAAAACAATGTATGAAAATATCAATAAAATGGACTATGAGATGAAAGATCAACAATGCATAGTGATTTGATGAATACGGGTGACAGTGCTAAGACAAAGGAATAGTCAACTAAATGCAAAGTCAACGGTCATTCAACTTAGGGAAATCATAAAGATTACAGAGGCTTATGATGCTTATGATCATAGATATGAATTTGTAAACAATCCAAAAGACTATCCTGTGCCCTTAGCAAAGGTTATGACTGTAATGTATTTTCAATGGTTTTATGCACTATGAGTCTCTAATGGATTGGTAGACTGTGGTTTATCCTCCACAGGTCTTTATGAAATATGTTTACCCTTAGTAATGTATTAATGACTATTATCCTTTTTGTCAAGACAAAGATTAATTATTGAGATTGAAGCATTATGACAGTGTGCTAGTTATGGTTGTGGCTTAACAAGGGTAGATTTTGGTAAGGAAGACAGTAAGTTGAATGAATGTAAGTAGAGAAATTTTTGCATACCTACAGATGGTACAAAATTTCATGGTTAAGTGGAAGCCTCCCATCAACAAAAAGATCCAAATATCTGTGTATCTATCTCAATCGAGCCTCTAAACCCTTATGAGCTGTCAATTTTTCCACTAACTTGTTATGCACAAAAGTCAAATTTTAAAGTTATGTCACCACTAAAAACAAAAGAAACAAAGCTTTGAAACCAAATCCACACACAACACAATGTGGTATTCATACAAAGCCATACAAACAAACTAAACTTAGAACATTGGAATGGAAACAACTTCAAATTATGATGCAGAGCATGGATTCACTTTACTCAACTGGAGGCACATTTCACAATAATGGGTTCTTCATCTAAAACATCTACGAGGTTCAAATAGTAAAGAGATTGATGAGAGATAAAGGAATTAAAAAGATACTTGGATGTAGTTGGATTGAAGGCCGTAAACTGGTACATGTTTTTTTGTGTAGGAGACATATCACATCCACAAACATGGCAGAGCTATGCAAAGTAGGAGAAATTGGCTTGGAAAATGAAGACATCAGGGTATAAAGAATCATTTTTCTGGCACCATAGTGAAAAGTTAGCACTTTCTTTCATCTTTGCATATTGGTTTGATGCTTCAAATGATGTATTTCTTATATTGAAAAGTGCATTACCTTATTGAGCTTCTCTTTGTTTCGAGAATAGTTTAATATTCTCTACTTAACAGGGCCAACCATGTGACGGTGGAAGCTCATTTGGTGCCTCCCCCCCCTCACATCACTCTGAATTCCCCATACTCGATCATATAACATTAATCATTCATTCATCCATTAATAACATATAACATTAATTCATTCATCCATTAATAACATATAACATTCATTCATTAACATATAACATTCATTCATTAACATATTCACATTCATTCATTAACATATAACATTCATTCTTTCAGTTTTTACATATTATCAAAAATATGGTTGTCATAATATGATTACAATCACTTCTTTTTTGTTTCTTTTTTGCA
The DNA here is from genome assembly GCA_007258455.2 of Sequoia sempervirens. NCBI lineage: Eukaryota > Viridiplantae > Streptophyta > Pinopsida > Cupressales > Cupressaceae > Sequoia > Sequoia sempervirens. The sequence continues at coordinate 27,209 of VDFB02372293.1, read as the reverse complement.
GCTAAAAAAATAAGTGGAGTATCATTTTCTAAATCATTTGTCCCCCCTTCAGTTTTTCTACACTCTACTCATGATCTTAATGTATGCCTAGTCGTGTACTCACGACGTGGAGGCCGCTGCAAGGGGGTCTGCTGCAATAACAAAGAAATGTTAAATTGATATGTTTTATTATTATTGTTACAAGTATTTCATTAATTAAAAGAAAATTAGAGTGGTGCTCTTTACCTGATGGGGCCACATCATGTTCTTGATCTTGTCTTATAGCCTCATGCTCAACATGTTGAACACCCTCTAAATCCTGATCTAGAGTTGAAACATGAAAGGTTACATTAATTAATACACCAATTGCAATTAAATATGTTTAAAAGACATTAGAGTGGTCCTCTTTACCTGATGGGGCCACATCATGTTCCTGATCTTGTATGGCCTGATCATGATCAACATGTTGATCACGCTCTACATGCTCTAAAGTTGAAACATGAAAGGTTACATTAATTAATACACCAATTGCAATTAAAGATGTTTAATTGTATTAATCCATACCGCGTTTTGTATAGCACATGAATACATCAGTACTGGGATGCACACCATGACCTTCATCTGCAGGTTGTGCTCCACCCTCACCAAGCTGCATTCCAATGTCATGTGCAGTATTATCATTGCTTTCCTGTTTAAAACAAATAGGCACATAATTACTTTATGGTGGAAATTAATATTGAATAGATTGCACAAGTATTCAATTTTAAATAAACTTCATTGAGTTTATTTACCTACGTGTCAGATGAAGTGGAAGATTGTGTTTTCCTAGTCAAGAATCTTAGGCATTCAACCACGACTGTGGGCACTCTATTGAATTTAGAGCCCTGCATTTTTGCATAAGATCATGAATTTTGCTTCTATGGTGTGATAAAACCAAAATTGTTTGTAATTTATTATTTGGATGCAATATTTCATTTATTAATACTTACAATTCGTGTGGCTAATTTCATATAACCATTAGAGCCAAGTTTGTGTTGCCCGTGCTTTTCTAGTCTTGCCTTTGTTGCCTTCGATGTGTCGGGCAGCCTATGAAAATTTTGAAATACATTAGATTATGTAAAAAGAAAGAGTAACCAGTATATAATTACATTGTTGATAGTATCACATACCTTCCTTGGTCCGGTGGTGTCTTTCCTTTTTTCTTTTCAACCTTCTTTCCATCCGACACTAGGTCCTTCCACTCCATCTCTAAAATCATGGGGGGACGCTCATACTTTTTGTTCTTCTCTAAATGTGACCTATATTTTTCCCTCACATACTTTAGATAGGTACCAACTTTCTTAAGGACCTTGGTTTGGTTGAATGTGTTATTACCGAACAACACAACTAAACGGTTAATGATCTCATCTTTTAAATCTTGATTTTGGGCATTCCACCATGTACGTATGGTGGGCCTGAAGATCTCCAATGTAATATCATTTAGATTTTTATAAAAAAACATCATTTCCTACAAAATGATCATGGGATCATTAGTCTAAAAAGAGTGATTAATAAGTAATTTTTAATTGGATTATATATAATAATAATTAAAACATTTTAAAGTACCTGGGACCTTCTCTATCTTTATGGGAACGAAATCCTCGGTCACCACAAATGTGACCGAAAATGTTCCCATACTAGTAATACAAGAAGATCCAGGAAATGCTGCTAAAACATCACCAGTACTAGTGGCCTCTACATCCCCAGGTACATGTCCTGATGCATGTTTTGGCATGTGTTCGTTGCCAGAGGGTGCACTACCTGATGTCTACATGGTATGTGTTGCTGACATTTCAGTCAACAATAAAGGCACAGATAATGGGGTCGAATGATGTGATGTATGCGCAGGAAGATCAGGATCGACACTTGTACCAACCCCTACTCCTCGAGCAGCACCTGCAGTACCCTGATCATGGCCAACAACATCATGAGGATGCAAAAAATCCTGTAAAAACAACACATATTTTAGCTCATGACATAAAAGAGTACAAAATATAAAACCATGAATGAACTTATGTTATAATTAAAGAGCTCATGAGAGCTTACTTGCAAGGTTTGTGCTCTCTCAGTCAATATTTTAACCCTTTCTCTTATCTCATCTGTTTGACGCACTATGAATAACAACTGAAGGATTTCTTCATTGCATTATTTTTGGGTCTTCCTTATCATATCTAGAGGGTTTGCAGAATATGCGATGTCATCATCGCATAATAGTGACTGCACCTCCCTATGGATGCTCTCCTCTACTGCTGGTGCCTTTCCCCGATCAGCTGACTGCAACAAGAATATTAAAAACATTATCGAAATTAACCCAATAAACTTATGAAAAAACATAATAATAAAACATTTTGCTCGTATCTAATTTGTATAATTACAATGAGGTAAACCTGTCAGGTAGAAGTGCCTAAAGATGCATTGTGATCTGTGCTCTGAGACAAAGCCTTCCCCGTACGATCAATGTCCCGCTGTGACAAAAATTAAATATAAAAAAACATTACCAAAATGAAACCAATAGACTTATGAAAAAAAAATTAAAAAATGGTATATCGGAGTCATTAATTGGAGGTTGGGTAAAATGGTATATAGTACATACCACCCCCATAGTAACTGTGTTTGTATCTATGCGATTCAAATTGTAATCGATTAGTAACTCTTCCCTTGCAGTTATTGATTTTATCGCACATATGAATACACGGTTACCCTCGTGCACCTCGAATATGCAATTGGGTTGCTTATTTGTTGACCCAGGTCGTATACTGTTTATAAACCCTACAATATTCCCTAATGCTTTTGGCCTTTCGTCAATGTACATAGCCACTCCTTTATTTTGATCCTTATCTTTTAGCTGTATATAATTTGCTGACAGTGCATACCTACGCGTACTTCATGTATATCGAACCAGTTGCATCCAATCTTTGTAACTGTAATAGGGTTGACAAACTCCATCAATTCAGTAACTTTTTCGTAACAGACCTTTATGCCGTCCATGAAAAATAGGCCCAAACCATGTAATGATGATGGTGCTATGCAATATATCCTCTTGTTGACACAAAAATCAGTGTTTATTGGAGGAAGTTCCTTGGGTACCCATTGTTTCCGTAGATGTTTGTACCTCAAGGGCACCTCAATGTCACCTATGCTCTCATCATCATAAGAACATGACCCCCCTTCAGCAAGAAAAAATTCCATGCATTTACAAAATTTTCTTCTAATCTTTTGACCTCTAGTTGATCTCCCTCTTTTAGACCTACTACATGTCTCACTTTCCTCTTCTCTTCACGATTTCCCTCACTCGAGGAAGCAGATCTGAAAATACCTATTTGGTGGTACCTGCACTCATAAGGATGTTGGATGAAGTTCTTTCATGGTGATGTGATCCCAAGGTGACATTATGATTAATCTATCATTTCATCGCTAGAATTTGGCCGAGGTTATAAGGTAATCAAGTCTTGATAGATTGCAAGTTATTGTTACTACCGTCCAAATGTGTCCATCACAAATCAAATCAATGTATGAAGGAGACTATCCCTTGCAATTAATGACTTTAAAATGTCATTATTTTACAACCTAACACAAACATGGAGATTGGGAGATGCAGTTCACAGTAGCTGAGGCTATGGAAGCCTAAAAAACCTAGACTCGGTGACGAATTTTCCTACATGAACAATGTATGGCAGTGTTACAAGGATTTTTGCATGACAATTGAGGGGAAAAGGTAATGAATGATAGCCATTATCAGTCTCACAGTCTTAATCCAAGTTATTTGATTTACTAGACTTCTACTTAACATTTTAACTCCCAAACTTTGTAACAGGTGTTAAATGTGACTATGGTCCACCAGTTACACAACCAAGGCCTCCAATGTATTCTCTAATTGTAATCAAAGGACTTTTTCTCTTCATTCAAGTAAATAAACTTGAAGGGAAACACCACCAAGTGGTTTATTGGACACCTACATGACTAAAAATAGCAACAAATTTACATTTAATGCAAATTTACATTGAAATTTTTTGTAGTGTACAGAAGAATGGTTTCACCATACATAATATTTTGGTTTAAGTTGTCTTACAAAAGATGAATTAGAACACTAATAGACATAATTCAGGTGCACGTGTGAGGTAGTTCAGCTGTCCACTAATAAATTCCATATGTCTAAGTGGTTAACGGGGAGGGAGTGTCTACTAGGCTTGGTTAAGTCATCATAAGTTTATGCTTTGGCAATATAAATTGTTTAAGTCATCTTAAATATTCCTATGTCTAATTGCTAGGAGACTTTTGGTATGTTTTAAGGTAGGATGAGTGGTTGCATCAATGTTCTAGTTCTCTATGACAAGGTTTCAACATCTTCAAATAGTGAAAGTTAGTGTTCATAGTCATTTGAAACAACAAAATTTTGATTATGTATGATGGTAGGATTTGATAACTTAAAAGAATTGGCTACCCAACAAACTTAAAGTTAAAAGAAACTTTTTCAGTTTAAGGGGTTAGTACTTTCTTTCATCTTTGCATATTGGTTTGATGCTTCAAACGATGCATTTCTTATCCCACTTCTATCATGTTGTATTCCCATCCCAACAAAGAAAAAAGGTTAAACATTTAGCAATCTGCCATTCTTAGCTTTCAAGTTGTTGGCCTTGCATACTTGTTTTGTTGAGTCTCAAGTTTGCATGATAAGAAAGGAAGAATGAAATTTTAAATTTTAAATGTTTCCTAGACCCTATCTTTGATTTTCTCCAATTTGTGCCCAAGCAACCATATTATTTTTTTGTGAATGGGGGTCAATAGTATGTTCTACAATCAATGGAAGATGACTCCATGCGATACAGGCATAGCTCATTGGGGAGTCTCTGGTGCAAAAGCACCTACACCTTATGTTCACAACTGGAGCATTAGAGGTTGATCATATAAGTGTCTAGGGAGGTTTGAATTTTTTTTTGATGTTTTAATAAGGTCTAAAATACCATTTATTGTTTCATTGATCCATATTGTAAACAAGATCAAATATGTGAAGAAATTGTCAATGATGGTCAAATATTGTCAAAGTAGGTAGAATAGGTTTTCTTGTAGGGAGTCATGTATTCCGAGTGAATAAGGTCTAACAATACCATTTTCAATGTGTTTAGGGTGCTTGGAAGTCATCTAGTTGATAATGTAAAAAGTTACAATTGTTGACATTAAAAGTTGTCAAAATTGCAATTTTGCAAAATAATGGGTTGTTAAGTGTTTGTAAGTCAGTTATGGATGTTGGTTGAAGGTAGTTGGGGTATGAGATGATTTAAAAATCCTTCCAAGTCCCGAGAAAAGGTTGTTGGAGGAGTTGATACCAAAATTTCATATCAAATACCACGTTCTTGAAGCAATTTTTTGTGTTTTTACTATTTTTTTGAATTTATTTTGTGTTGTACGGATTTGTACAAGCTTGAAATGATCTGAGATCATTGGTGTAGATAAATATATGTGTTCCCTTTCATTTTAATTTGTTTTGAAGTGCTAAATCACTATTTTGTGGGAGAAAACAATCAAATATAGGGACTGCCCTATTTTTCCTATGTAAGGGTTTGAGGGCTAAAAACAAATGACATCCACCAATCCACCCACTGTCTTGGAACTGTAACTCGATGGATTGGTGTGAAAAATGGTAGGATAGAGGTTCATTGAATTTAGGGGTCTGTTAAAGCAAGAAACTTGGTATTGAAGTGATGTTGTAGGGCTAACATGGGCAATTTTCTTGTGAATTTGTGGTTGTTAAGTCAGGGTTTGTCAATTTGATGGATGGAACAATATGAATGAAGGTTGTTTGTCCTATTGCAGGATGATTTTAATGTGTTGAAGACAATAGTTGAGTTAGGGAGGTCGGGTATATGGTGTTTCTCTAAAACCCTAGTGTATTGAGGGAAAATGGAGGGTTTTGTAGAATAGTGACAAAAGGGCCATGGCTTAGCCCAACAATGGTGAAAAATCAATTAAGCTCAACCCCATGGACATTCATCTATAATATTTTAAATTCCTACCAATTTTTTTTTAGATTTAACTATATAGTTTTAGATTTATGTGACAAAATGGTTTTATCTATATCTATATAAGTTATATTCACTTGAGAAACTGCAATTTCTCATCATAATAGTTGAAATCTTAGAAGAACAACATGGGATTTCAATCCCATTTGGAAGTAGGTATGTATGTAGTCCTTGGACAAAAGATGCCCCTATGACCCAAGTTCGTAGGGGAAGGGTTTGGGAAAATCTCCAAGGTTTGAAGTGTTCCTAAATTTGATCAATCCTTCTTCAGTATGTTTCAACTAGAGGTTGAATTATACATTAGATGGTTGTGAACTCACCTTTCCAATTAATATGTTCCCACTATGTAGATTTGAGTCAATGAAAGGCAACTTATCATCATCAAGCTTTCCTACTTTGAGATTTGTGGTATTTATCTTTTCAAAGTCTATTCCAATCTTGAATGAACTTCTAGAGGCATTGTCATTGTAGTTTGCCTTGATGTGAATGTGTGAAAATGCCTCCAAACCTGTCTAAACTAGAATAATCAAAGTTTGTGTGTTAAACAATATGACCTTATGTATTGAATCAATGACAAGTAAAAGAGGGTATAAGTTAGCCTCAAGAGATATTAAGGTCTATTATTCTAAGAAATAGGGTCATGATAAAATTGACCATGACTTGGCTATCACAAAGTTAACAAAACTTGCTAACTTTATATTCAACTATAATAAGGTATTTATTCATTATGATTTGATGGGTGAGAAACTCTTAATAGGTACTAAAGATATACCTACATATATACTTGAACTTATGTTGAGATTAAGATGGAGTTCCTTATGACCACCTTTCCTAACAATAGGTAATTAATAGCAAGTATATTGAATATGGTGGATATATGTATGGTGGATAAATGTATGCTAAGCTTTATGATTAGTAATACAAAAAATGTGATATACTCAAAAGTAGAATATTTTGTAATACTACATTTATGGATTTAACTTATGTCTACTAACTAATGTATTTTTCAAATAATAATTGAATGCAGTAAATGGCCTTTGAGACCACTTTATGAGCTTGTATTTATGTATGTTTCCAAATAGAGGCGAACTCATGTGGGTTCAATGTTTTACTTGTGATATGGATTTTGATCCCAAGACCTATAGGACCATTATATAGTTTAGTGGATCCATTAGGTGTATTGTAATCAAATTAACTAGCCTAGGGTGTAAACCCTTCAAACAATATGCATTAGATCAACATTTTGATACTTTCTAAGTGTCACAATGTTGAACCAAGATTGATATAGGACTTGACTTCTTAGCATCACAAGTAGGGTTGAGAAAGGGACTCTACAAGGGAATTTCAATCCTGATCAATGGTAAAGGCATCTGCAGCTCTAAGTGGACAGGTTAGTAGCTACGTTTTGATCCATATGTAGAGTTGAAGACTGCAAAAATTTATTGGGCATGTATGCTAGTCAGGGTATGGCTGAATACAACTATTTTATTTTTTTCTGTCTTATCTTATATCATTTTACGAGAATGGGGGTGCCAATGCACGAGAAGATCTTTGGAAAGGAATGAAAATTGTAGGTTAAAGAGAATGGGGGTTCCAATATAAAAGATATAAATCACTTACAATACTCATTGTCCCTTGGTCATTGATTTTATCTGAATGCAGTACTCATTGTCCCTTGGTCGTTGATTTTTGCTCTGGCTTTCCTCTTGCCCTGTTGCACTAAGCTATGTGTTCTCTTGTGCGCGCGTATTGATATGCAGGGTTTTTTCTCCTCCAAACTCTTCCTGATCGCTGGTATTGACCTTTCACTTCTCCAATTTGATGAGCTACAACCTGAAAATAAGGTTTTGACGAAGGTTTTAGAGTATGTTAATTAAAATGAAAATTATGGCGCCATTTAGGTTTTAATATTCTACATAGGTTAAGTATATATTAGCTATATTTTACATAATAAATAATATAATCATTCTACTTATTATAATTATATATTATATTCTTTAACAAAATTATTAAATACATATAAAATTATTATAATTAATAATTAATAATAAGCATATTTTTATATAATACAAAATATAATTAATATAATAGTAATATTAGATTAAATTATATAATATAATTATATTTATTATTATATAATAGTATATATAGGCTTTTACCTGATATTTTAGAGGATTTTACCATTACACTACAGCTGGTTTACCATTAAATGGTAGTTGAAACTTGTTTTCCAATGACACAATAGTAGTTTCCAGGCATGAGATTTGTTTGAAGCTCAAATCTCACAATATATGTAGCCTATTAGCTAATACAAAGAGAGAAACTAAAAAGATAGAGAATGAGAGAAAGAGATGAACTTAGATAGATAGGAGAGAGAGAGAGAGAGTGCATGAGAGAGAGAAATATAAGAGATACAAAGGAAAAGAGAGAGAGGGAAAAGAGAAACTAAATTTTGATTGGTTGTTTCATGTCAACAATCCAAGGTTGGCATGTGTCCTTGGGGAGTTATGCTCAAGGTAACATGCCATTTGATTAAAGATATGATAATTCTCATTTAAGACCTCTTCAATGTACCCATTGCACACTTAAGGAGACAAAGATATATATGGAGATAGAAAGAGAGAAAGAGAAAGGAAGAGAAAAGGGAGAGGGAGATAGAGATAAGATTTAGATAGGTGGAGAGAGAAAAAAGAGAAAGAGAGCAAGAGAGAGGAAGAAAAATGAGACAAAGGAGGAGAAAAGATAGAAATAAAGGGATAAAAAGAGGGATACAGAGAAAAAAAGAGAGAAGAGAGAGAAACAAAGATAGAGATAGAGATAGAGATAGAGATAGAGATAGAGATAGAGATAGAGATAAATAGAAATAGAGATAAATAGAAATAGAGAGATAAAGATGGAGACAGAGATACAGAGAGATAGATATAGAGAGAGATATGTAGAGATATAGAGGAATAAAGAGGGACAAAGAAAGGTAGATATAGTGAGGTAGATAGAGAAAAATAGATAAAGAAAAAGAGAGAAAAGAGGAGAGATACATAGATAGAGATAAAGTCACATAAAGAGATAGGGAGATAAAGATAAATAGAGGGAAGAAAATATAGAGAGAGGGAGATAATGAGAAACACACAAATAGAAAGGGAGACAAAGAGATAGAGAGAGGTAGAGAGATAAAGAGATAAGGATGAATAGATAGAGATATAGGGAGGGTGATTGATATATCTCTCCCTGTCGCTCTCTATCTTGCTATATCTCCCACTATCTATGTCACTCCCTCTTCCCCCCTCTATCTATTGAGCTATCTCTCCCTCTCCCCCCTTTCTCTCTCATTCACTCCATCTCTCAATCCATCTCTCTTGCTCTATATCTCTATCTCTATTTCTCTTTTTATCTCCCTCTCACTCCTCTCTCTATCTCTTTCTATCCATATCTTTCTCTACCTCTATCACCTATCTCTCCCTCTCTCCCCCTCTTCTCTATCTCTCCTCCATCTCTCCTCCTCTACCTATCTATATCCCTTTCTCTCCCTCCCCCTCTCTATGTCCCCCTCTCTATCTCTCCCCATCTCTCCCTCCCTATCCACCCTATCCATCTCTCTATCTCTACCTCTCTTCCTTTCTCTTCCCATATATCTCCATCTCTCTTTCTCTTCCCATATATCTCTATCTCTCTCTCTTTCTCTCCCCATCTATCTCTATCTCCCCATACTTGTTTCTCCCTTTCTCTATCTCTCCTTATTTCTCTCTCCCTCTCTCCATCTCTATATACTTATATCTAATTCTTTTTGTTTGTCTATCTCTTTGTCTCTCTCTCTCCCTCTCCTCTCTCTATATCTCTATATATCTCTATCTCTCTATCTCACCATCTATATCTCTTTATATCTTCATATCCCTCTCCCTCTATATCTCTCCATCTTTTCCTCACTATATCTCCCTCTTTTTATCCCTATCTCTCTCTATATTTATCTCTCCCTCTACCTATATCTCTCTATCTATTTGTCTCCATCTTCCTCTCTCACTCTATCTTCATCTCTACCTCTATTTTCATCTCTCCCCCTTTATCTCTATACATGTCTCCCTCTCTCTCTCCATCCATCTATCTCCTTGATCTCTATCCCTCTTTATATATTTATCTTTGCCATATCTATCTATCCCTCTCTCCTCTCTCTCTTTATCTCTCCCTATCCTTCTCTCCTCTCCTCCTCTCCATATCCCTCTCCTTCTCCATCTCCATCTCTATCTCTATCTTCCTCTCTATCTCTATCTCCTTACCACTCTATCTCTCACTCTTACCCACTCTATCTCTCCCTCTTTCTATCGCTACCTCTCCATCTCTCTCTCTCCCTCTCTCCTTATTGCAAGCATAACATGAGCCTGTTGGTAATGGAGCTTGATCATCTTCCTAATTCAGAGGTTTTATTTCAATCATGTTTGGATCCCTGTAAGTGGATGCATAATTTATTTGAAGCTATGATTTCTCCATTGAGACCTTTGTTTCACAAACAACATCATTTGCTAAATTTCCTACCAATTGACCTCATGTACTGCATAAATGTATGCAAAAAATAGACCAAAATTTATCCTAATTGAAATTCCACACTATTTTGGCGTACCCATTGCACACTAAGGTGTGATTGCTAGTTAAGTTTGATTTGTATGTTTTATTTTAGAACTAGAATGGTAGAGATAGGATAGAATAATACCATTGGTTGAAAATTCATTGTAAGAACCTTAAATTCATACCTTAAACCTACAAGATAAACCTTATAATCAAAACAAAAATCTAACACTTAAAACTAAAAACTATTGTATTTTGTGATAAAACAACCTTGTTTGACCTTAGTAAAGATGACTTATCTACTTGTTACATGATTAGGGCATAGTATTTGATGGGACCTACAATAAAACCCTTATGAATACAATGGGGGGTTTGTAGAAAGAGAAGACTATGTATGTGGTATTTCTAAAGTGGTACTTGGTTCAATTATGTGATGGTCAAGTAACACAAATCAATGCAAGATGATATCATTGGATGAGTATTAGTTGGATAGTATATTATTACTAGATCAATCAAGAGAAAATTGATAGCTAAGTACTTGAATTTTATTTTATTGACACTTGATAAATGCAAGATTATAGAGGTATTATGTTTCTCAATTAAAGTAAAGAAAGTGGTTGACATGGAAGTAAAATATTTTAGAAACTCATAAATGATACATATATAGATATATCTTCTTTATATTATCCTTGTAATTAGTTATGTATCTTCAAATATAAAAAAATTAAAAGGAATCCAATGTGTATCATCTAATAATAACTTATAGAAAATAGTTGTAACATCATGAATTAATTATGTAACCATATAAGTCAAATATAACTCTATCAAGAAATCAATATCAAATAGATAATATAATCACATAAATCATACATTTCAATGTCATTGATCTTCTTCTTCATCCAACTCTTTGTCTGTATCATCCAATCTAGATTCGACATTGTAAGGATTGGTCATATCATCATCATCGTCATTGATATCAGTTTCAATAATGTCATCATCCACATGGATATCATCTTCATGAACATTAACTCCTACATCATCATGATCTAGTTCCTTTTCTTCAACATCTTCGTCAGGCACATCATCAACTAACTGTTGATCTTGATCATCATCTACATTATCTTCTAGTTCTTTGGTATCTTCTTCTTCCACCACATTATACTTTATCGACCTTCCTCTTGGATCATGTCTAACAACAAATGACCAACCTAGTTTACCTGGAACCGCTAAGTAAAATACCTGCTCACATTGGCTTGGAAGAACATAGGGCTCATTTCCAACTCACTCGATCGACCTTGTATTAACCATGGTAAATCCATTATCATGCTCAATAATAGTTCTCTCGGGATCATTTTCATTCAATCGTAGCCTGTACCATTGGACGATGAACAAAACTAATTTGAAGGACTTAAAGTCACACTCAAGTATATCATCCAAAATCCCATAGTATCAATTTTCTGAGACTTATGTATGTCACTTCTAGATGAAACATTAGTCACCTGAAAGACTGCAATTATCCTAGAATCAAAAAATTTCTTCGTGTCATCCAACTTTTTGATTCAAAATTTACGGCCATTGCACCACATAGCCTTGCAGTGTCTCACCTGTAATATGTCAAACATGTAAAAATTATTGCATCGTCAGTTGATAAACATATTTATTCTTAGCCGAATGTATGCAAAGAAAAAAAACTCAACATATATATACATCAATATAATTGAGAATAATTAAATAATATGGATGATTAATATATTTATACGTACCTATTTATCTCTTAAACCATATGTTAAAATCAATTTCCCTTTGTGTAACATTGGAATCTCCATTACGATGAGCTTCTTTAACCAATAAAGCCACACCTTCCCATGTTAATGCGCGACCAAATTGTTGACATCGTTCAATCCATACCGTCATTCAATCAAGATTATTGGCGACGTACAAATGTAGTGCATCCTACTCTCGACCAACTGTATCAAAAAAAAATGAAATTCACAAACGACATATAATTAGTTAATTACCACGACATACGACCTTAATTTATAATTGATGTATATTGAAGATTAATAATTAAATAAGTACAATATACATAGAAACCAAATGTAAAATGTATTCTAATTAATCTCCATCACCATCTTATAATTACCTCTCACTTTCCTCAATCTACCTTTCCCCATCAGGTACTCCCCTTTGAATTTCTTAATGGAGTTGGGATCCCAAATGCAATCTACATGGATTTTTGTTGCAAACATAGGAAGATATTTAGTACTGTACACCATGGTCTGGTATACCATATATCCCTCCACCATAGAACCCTCAAGATGTGCTCTTTGTTTAACCAAAGCCTTCAAAAATTTCAAGTGCCTCTCAACCATCCACATTAACCTTATGTGTACAGATCCACACAATTCAATCTCCTCAACTTGGTGTATGAGGTAGTGTTCTTGTGCATTGAAAAATTTCGAAGGTAGACACTTTTGCATTTCACACATTAGACGAGGAATTTTTTTCTTCCAATCATTTATATCTTCTTTATGGATTTCTTTAGATGACAACCATATACAAGTGATTCAAGGCGCAAATATATTAACAAGATTTAACAAAAATATACAATATATTACATAACAAGTAAAACAAATGGAAAATATAAGATCTATACAACAAATTGAACAAAAATCGCTACTTACCTCATGTATTTTCCAAGATCATATATAACTTGCTTGACATTGTTCTTGAAGTTGTTTGGGAGAGATAGAGGTAGAACGTACTGCAACAATTATAAAATGATCTTTTCATTATTTTTCCAAAAGCAGTAAACATAATACACTGAAAAGTACATGCAGTATATAAATATATATATATATATATAATATACCAAAAAAATTACCTTAATAAAGGTATGTCAATCATGTGTTTTCATCCCTGGCCCAAATTCACCTTTCTTTGTTATGATATTGTTTATGTTCGCAACAAATCCTGTGGGAAATCAAATTTTTCGTATGACTTCTTTTATAACATTGCTTTGCTACTTCGTTAATAACCAAGGAAGGGCGCTTATATTAATTTGGTCTCCATCGCTATTTAATTGAATGACATTTTTCATTGCATGATTGGCTTCCTGAATGCCACTACAAATTTTGACAATTTTTTCTTTGTCATGCCTTCCATCCAATATTTTCCATAACGTTTTTGTTATATTCTTTTTTATATGAATTGTATCAAAAAAATGCACAATTTGTAGTTGCTCATAGTAGGGAAACCTACTAAATTATATGGGGTAACTTTTTAGTCCCTATGGAAGCCGACCATTAATGTCTTAACGACCTTCATGAAGCATATAAGTTAAACAAATTAATGACAATCATTGTCAATTACAACATGAATAAACAAAACACAATATAAAAAATATAAATTCCAAACATATCATATATGATAGATAAGTAATTTGATCCAATGTATAACCTTGACAATTAATTCTATTATATTCCAACTTCCATAGGCGAGGTGTCATTCTTCGTGGTTTTGATGTAGTCTCTTCTTTCCCATTGGAAAGATGTTTTTCAGTAGTTTGATACTTATGATTTCTGTGGAGGAAGTGCCCATACTTATCAAACAACTGCTTTCCTAAACTTGTTGAACGACGAGATTTCATTTTTGGACCACAAATTGGACATGCAAATTTTCCCTTTGTTTGAAGACCTGCAAGATCATATATAATTGGATTAAATATGTCAATTTTTATAATTATATATAATGAATAGATTATTTAAAAACATGCATGATATCTACTTCATAAAATTAAATATTGTTAAAGTGTAGTCAAACGTTATAACATACCACAAAAATGTGTTAGCCCTGGGGCATCATGAATTGTCCATAAAAACATTGCATGGAATTGAAATTGTCTTTGTCCTATTGGTCTAGAGACATCATACATAGTGACACCATTCCATAACTTTAGTAACTCGTCGATAAGAGGCTCGATATATACATTCATATCTTTAACTTGGTACTTACCTAGTTGAATGAACATAAACATTACATAATTATTATAACCATTTTATTGCAATATTTTTAAATTAATGTGCATGACTATTAAATGAAAAAAATATGTCATTATGCAACAAATAAGACAAATGAGATTCTACTATGTTAAAGAAAATTGATGTAAAAAAAATACCTGGAACAATCATTGCCAACATTATGTGCTCCCTCTTTATTGACATCCATGGAGGAATGTTATTGTTGATAACAAAAATAGGCCACACCAAATGGATCTCATCTCTTAGCTCTCCAACTCTTTATTGACATCCATGGAGGAATGTTATTTAAATAGATCCCAGCTCTCCAAATGGATTGACACCGTTCGCTGCCAATGAAAGCCTGAGATTATGAGGTTCTTCTTTAAAGTGTGGACATTTTTCCTCCATGTCCTTAAATGCAGAACCATCTGCAGGAATTCGAAGAATGTCATCTCCACTTCTATTTTGTGCATGGTAATCCATAAATTGCGCTAACCTTTCGCACCTAAATAATTGTTGCATACGTGGAATAATGGGAATATAATGAAGAACTTTGCGAGACACCTTTTTTGTTAGTTGATCTGTTCGATATCTACTAATATGACATTCCAGGCATTCTATTGCAAATTCATGTTGTTTATGATATATAATATGATCATTGGGACATGCATCTATTGCTTGATACCCCATTCCAATATCTTTCATAATCGAAGATAAATCTTAGTATGAGCGAGGTAAAATATTTGATGGTGGTAACAAAAATTCACCTATCAATCTACAACAAAAAAAATAATTTGTTAATATAAATAATATTAATGGTACATATTTCATCATTTATTTACTAGTGATGAACTAACAACAATTAAAATAGATGAAAAAAGATGACATATATGACATACCTTAACATCTGTTAGATTGCTATGTTGGATAAACCATTCATAACCTTCAAGTTCACCAGCAAGCAATACAACAAAGAGAAGAGTTGCTTGGGAGCCTTCATAAAGGGTTTCGTATGCCTTCTCAAGTATAGGTAAATCATGAACATCATCAAAGTCATCTTGATCATCATGATCAACTTACATAACAAGTAAAACAAATGGCAAATATAAGATCTATACAACAAATTGAACAAAAATCGCTACTTACCTCATGTATTTTCCAAGATCACATATAACTTGCTTGACATTGTTCTTGAAGTTGTTTGGGAGTGATAGAGGTAGAACGTACTGCAACAATTATAAAATGATCTTTTCATTATTTTTCCAAAAGCAGTAAACATAATACACTAAAAAGTACATGTAGTATACAAATATATATACCAGAAAAATTACCTTAATGAAGGTATGTCAATCATGTGTTTTCATCCCTGGCCCAAATTCACCTTTCTTTGTTATGATATTGTTTATGTTCGCAACAAATCCTGTGGGAACTCGAATTTTTCGTATGACTTCTTTTATAGCATTGCTTTGCTGCTTCGTTAATAACCAAGGAAGGGCGCTTATATTAATTTGGTCTTCATCACTATTTAATTGAATGAGATTTTTCATTGCATGATTGGCTTCCTGAATGCCACTAAATTTTTTGACATTTTTTCTTTGTCATGCCTTCCATCTAATATTTTCCATAACATTTATGTTATATTCTTTTCGATATGCATTGTATCAAACAAATGCACAATTTGTAGCTGCTCATAGTAGGGAAACCTACTAAACTATCTGGGATAACTTTTCAGTCCTTGTGGAAGCAGGCCATTAATGTATTAACGACCTTCATGAAGCATATAAGTTAAACAAATTAACGACAATCAGTGTCAATTACAACATGAATAAACAAAACACAATATAAAAATATAAATTCCAAACATATCATATATGATAGATAAACAATTTGATCTGATGTATAACCTTGACAATTAATTCTATTATATTCCAACTTCCATAGGTGAGGTGTCATTCTTCATAGTTTTGATGTAGTCTCTTCTTTCCCATTGGAAAGATATTTTTCAGTAGTTTGATACTTATGATTTCTGTGGAGGAAGTGCCTATACTCATCAAACACCTGCTTTCCTAAACTTTTTGAACGACGAGATTTCATCTTTGGACCACAAATTGGACATGCAAATTTTCCCTTTGTTTGAAGACCTGCAAGATCATATATAATTGGATTAAATATGTCAATTTTTATAATTATATATAATGAATAGATTATTTTAAAAAATGCATGATATCTACTTCATAAAATTAAATATCGTTAAAGTGCAGTTGAACATTATAACATACCACAAAAATGTGTTAGCCCTGGGGCATCATGAATTGTCCATACAAGCATTGCATGGAATTGAAATTTTCTTTGTCCAATTGGTCTAGAGATGTCATACATAGTGACGCCATTCCATAACTTTAGTAACTTGTCTATTAGAGGCTCGATATATACATTCATATCTTTAACTTGGTACTTACCTAGTTGAATGAACATAAACACTACATAATTATTATAACCATTTTACTGCAATATATTTAAATTAATGTACATGACTATTAAATGAAAAAAATATGTCATTATGCAACAAATAAGACAAATGAGATTCTATTACGTTAAAGAAAATTGATGTAAACAAATACCTGGAACAATTATTGCCAACATTATGTGCTCCCTCTTTATTGACATCCATGGAAGAATGTTATTGTTGATAACAAAAGTAGGCCACACCAAATGGATCTCAACTCTCATCTCTCCAGCTCTTTATTGACATCCATGGAGGAATGCTATGTAAATAGATCTCAGCTCTCCAAATGGATTGACACCGTTCGCTGCCAATGAAAGCCTGAGATTATGAGGTTCTTCTCTAAAGTGTGGCCATTTTTCCTCCATGTCCCTAAATGCAGAATCATCCACAGGAATTTGAAGAATTCCATCTCCACTTCTATTCCATGCATGGTAATCCATAAATTGTGCCAACCTTTTGCACCTAAATAATTGTTGCATACATGGAATAATAAGAATATAACGAAGAACCTTGTAAGACACCTTTTTTGTTAGTTGATCTGTTTGATATCTACTGATATGACATTCTAGGCATTCTGTTGCAAATTCATGTTGTTTATGATATATAATATGATCATTGGGACATGCATCTATTGCTTGATACCCCATTCCAATATCTTTCATAATGGTAGATAAATCTCAGCATGAGCGAGGTAAAATATTTGATGGTGGTAACAAAAATTCACCTATCAATCTACAACAAAAAAAAAATTGTTAATATAAATAATATTAATAATACATATTTCATCCTTTATTTACTAGTGATGAACTAACAACAATTAAAATAGATGAAAAAAATGACATATGTGACATACCTTAACATTTGTTAGATTGCTATGTTGGATAAACCATTCATAACCTTCAAGTTCACCAACATTAATACAGCAGAGAGAAGAGTTGTTTGGGATCCTTCATAAAGGGTCTCGTATGCCTTCTCAAGTATAGGTAAATCATGAACATCATCAAAGTCATCTTGATCATCATGATCAGCTGCGCCACTAAAGGTGTCATGGATCAATGTATTTGTACCATCATCTTCAATTGTGTTTTCTAGCACATGATCATCTTCTTCCATAGGATCATTAACTTCATCTTCGATATTCACAACTCCATGTTCCTCCGCTTACAAAACCACATTCTTCAGGCCGTGATAATCCATATCATGTTCCCTAGGGCGCCCCACCTTTATAATAATGATCGACACAAATAAACCATGGTCATGATCAAGTGATTTTATATATATATATATATATAAAATGTTAAAACGATATAAACATTTACAAATTCAATCAATATAAAGACATATAATGAACAACTTACCAATGGACGATAATCATGCCCCCCTTCAACGTGACCATGCTGCCTACAATGTTTCTCAGCTATTGTGATTAAAAGTATTCTTGTATTTAAGCCCTTGCAATTATTTCAAGGACAATAACATTTTCCATCACCCTTTCTTTTCAATCTAGCAAGTGTCTCTTCATTTTGTTCTGCACTAATATTATCTGACATGATTTTTCTTTACCAAGCTTGAATATTTAGATCTTCAAAAAATATCAAACTCACACTCCAATAGTTTTTAATCATAGATAGGTAACAAAATCTCATAATTCTGATATTTTGCACCAAAAAAATTTGGCCTATAACCTCCACAAACTGTAACAAGTATAAAAAATTCACAAATATAGCATGAAAACACTATCACAAGTATAGCAAATTCGCAAGTATAGATAAATTGTCGAGCTCACTTTTATTTATTAATATTTATGCCTGACGTTCGTTGAAATTTTGACGAACAGTGATTTTTAATTTTTTTTGAAAAAGTACACATGTACCCGATGATTCATCTAATTGTACATCTTTCATCGGAAAGTTTCGTCGTATTTTGCAGTCAAATGAGTTAGTGGTCCATCTCAGATTATGAAGCTTCATCAGATGATGAGGCCACAAATTTTGATACTATCAACTTTGGTGATCCAAATGAAGTTTTGGTAATTGAGTTCGACGGTAGTTGTTCTTCCACCGGTTTAGGAGCCGGAGTTGTTTTTGTCTCGCCAAAAGGAAAAGTTTTTCCTTTCGCTTTCAAACTACAGGTTGACAATACTAATAACATGGTTGAATATGAAGCTTTGTTATTAGGTATGCAAGTTGCAAGTAAGAAAGGAATCAAGAATTTTCATGCCCAAGGTGATACTGAGCTGGTGGTCTTCCAAATAAATAATTTTTACTAAACTAAGAATGAAAAACTTAGGCATTACCACAATCTCGTTTGGGATTGTATTGAAGAGTTCGATGCTTTTGATATTTTCATAGTTCCAAGGGAGTATAATGATAGAGTTGATTCCTTAGCAATTTCAGCCATGCTCCTGGTACCACACAAGGATTTTAATGGACCTACCTATATCGTTGAGTTAGTGTTTCACCCAAGTGTTCCTGACAACTCAGATAATTGGAATTTTTTTAATGACAATCACTAGATTGTAGCTTTTCTGGAGAAGGCGAAAAACTTTGAGGTGTTGTACTTTGAAGGTAGTGATTCTCCACCTAGAGAATTTGTCTCTAAAGTTGATCCAGTTACAGACAAAGAATTTCTATAGCTCAAAGGAAATAAAATCCCAAGGGGTTGGCATCCCCTGAAAGACTTTTTTACAAACATGTTCATTATGTCAAAAAGCAACAATCCAACTCCGATTCATCCATAAAAGTTGAGTAGATCAACTTGGGAACTAACGTAGATCCTAAGATGGTGAATATCGGTAAGTGTTGTACTGCTGAAGAAAAAGAACAATTTGTTGAATTGTTACGGTAGTACATGGATGTATTAGCATATTCTTATGAGGATCTAAATTCTTTTCATCCAAAGGAGGTGCAACATGAGATTCCACTCAAAGCTGGTTCATTGTTTTACAAGCAAAAACAAAGGCAATATAATCCGAAGATTTCTGGAACTATTCTTGCAGAGATTCATAAGATGTTGAATGCACAAATTATCTTTCCTATCCACCATTCAACATGGATAGAAAATATTGTACTTGTTCGCAAAAAGAACGTTGAGATCCGCATTTGTGTAGATTTTTGAAATTTGAATCAACTATCACTAGAGGACAACTATCCTCTTCTGGTGATGGATCAAGTTCTTCAAACGGTGACCGATTCTAAGGTGCTTTCTATGTTATATGGTTTCTCCAATTATAACTAGATAGAATTTAGTTTGGATGATCAGCACAAGACTAAATTTACAACACCATGGGGTACTTTTGCATATCACGGAATGCCTTTCGGTCTTATTAATGCTAGCACCATGTTCCAACGGGCTATGGATTTGGCTTTCCGTGATGTACTAGGTAAGTTCATTGTAGTCTACCTTGATGATCTTACAATTTTTTCCAAAAAGCGTCATGAACATTTCCATCATTTGAGGCAAATCTTGGAGATGTTTCGTCAACATAAAATTTACTTGAATCCCAAAAAGTCAATTTTTGGGGTTACAGAGGGTAAACTTCTTGGTCGCATTGTGTCCAAGGAAGGTATTAAAATTTATCCTGAAAGGGTCAACATTATTCAATCTCTTACTTTTCCATCAAGTAAGAAAGTAGTTCATTCCTTCTTTGGGAAGGTGAACTTTCTGCAAAGATTTGTACCATTTGTAGAGAAGACTCGTCATATTGTTAATATAATGAAAGGAACTACCAATTTTCATTGGAATGTAGAAGGAAAAGTTGTGTTTGATGATATCAAATAGGCTATTTTTCATGCACCGGTGTTAGTCTACCCAGACTACACAAAGGAATTTATCATGTATAGTTATGCTTCTGAGCATACACTCTCGACAATCTTGGTGTAGGAAAATAGTGAGGGGTTTGAATCACCAATTGCATTCATGAGTTATCCCTTGAAGAATCATGAACTAAAATATTTCTAGATGGAGAAACATGCTTTTGTTGTGGTTAAGGTAGTGAAGCATTTCAGATTCTATATCCTTAACAACCATTTCAGAGCCTTGATTCCAGATTCAATTGTCAAGTCCATCTTGACACAATAGGAGTTTGGTACGAAAAGAGGCAAATGGATTGCTAAGATACAAGAATATGACATGGACATCAAGCCCACTAATCTAGTGTGTGGGCGAGGTTTATGTCAGCTCATTGTTGATAATAATATTGATGAAGAAATTTTAAAATCTGAGGAGGTGAGTCCAAATGATTTTCCAATGGCTTTGTTTGTCAGTACTACCGATGAATGGTACTCAAACATCACTCATTTTCTCACATGCAGAGAATGTATGGATCACTTGACTCCCAAGGAGAAAAGAACCATCAAGCTAAAATAAAAAAAAATACGTCTTATGGGACAATGGTTTGTATAAGCATCCTTTGGATAGTACTTTCTTGCGTTGTGTTGATAAAGCACAACAGGAAAAATTATTGAAGTATTTTCATGACTTAGCATGTGGTGGACATTTCTCAACACCAGTTACAACCCACAAAATTTTGAGGGCTAACTATTATTGGCCTACTCTTTTTCAAGACATGTACTCTTGGGTGCGTAAGTATGAACTATGCCAACAATTCGTAGGTAAACCAAAGTTGGAAGCTCTACCCTTGAAACTAGTTGTCATTGATGAGCCCTTCCAACAATGGGGCATTGATTTCATTGGTGCAGTGAATCCACCTTCAAGTGCAAGACACAACTATGTTCTCACTGCAACCGACTACTTCACCAGATGGGTGGAGGTAATACCGGTAAATCGTGAAGGTAGTATGTAATTTCTTGAAGGAAAATATCGTATCCAGGTTCAGTGTGCTGAACAAAATTGTTACAGAAAATGCTTCCGCATTCTCATCAAGAGAGATCACAGAGTTTTGTTTTGATCATGGTATTACATTGTCACACTCATCGGACTATTACCTGCAAGGTAATGACCAAGTTGAATCCAGTAATGAAAACTTGGTGACTATTATCCACAAGCTTGTGGATGAGAATCAACATTTGTGGGACAAAGCATTGTATGATGCTTTATGGGCTGATAGGATCACTCCAAAGCAGGTGATAGGCATGTCCCCATTTCAACTCTTGTATGGGTTGAATGCTGAAATTTCCATTACATTGGAACTACCCGCCCTCAAGTTGGTTAAGGCCATTGACGATGAGAATTTTGAAAGTTTAGTTGATAATTCAATCATGTATCTCTCTGAATTGGAGGAGAAACACATTCTAGTGGAAAATCATATTATGGAGCATTAGGAAAAAGTGAAAAATATTTTTGACAAGAAAGAAAAGTCTCGTGACTTTCAGGTTGGTGATCTCATTCTCTTGTGGGATAAGAGAAGAGATCCAAAAGGTATGCATGGAAATTTCAATTCACTATGGACGAGACTGTTCAAGATTCATCAGCTACATGGTGAAAATAGCTTTTTCTTGCATACGAAGATGGAACACCATTTTCTCTTCCTCATAGTGGGAAACATCTAAAACACTTTACTCAATAAGGTGACAAATGTTTATGTAAATATTTGTATAGTCTTTGCGTCTTTTTATTTTTTAGTCTTTTGTGTCTTTTTATTTTTGTTGCCTGACTCTATGCCCAATGAATGGATAAAGGCACTTGGAGTCTAGATTTCTTCTCCCTTTTATCATTTCAAATAATGACCGAAGGAATCTCCCCAACTAGAGCCATATGTTATCCTCAAATCCAATTGCGCTTAATTCACGGGATAACCCCCTACAAAACTGATCCATTTTGTAGGCTCGTGCACTCTAAGCACACAAAAAAAGGTGAATTTCAATTTTCCTTTACGTGTGGTCCTAAGCCTTGAATTTTCCCCTCGAGTGCTCGTCTTTCATCATTTTTTGAAAACCTTCAAAACAAATATTTTGTTGATTTTCAGTTTCTGGGAGTTAGAAAAAAATTTTTCCCATGTAAGGGTATTGTTTTTCAATGCCCCTACATGAGTAGTTTGAAAATTCTTTTTAAGTGTAGCGATGCTAAAAATCATCGCCACTAAACTTTCTTCCCACCCTTCAGATGTCAATGCGTTGTTTTTTATTGCTTTTATATTTGATGTTTTACTTGAGTTTTTGAAATTGTAAGGGTGGTGATTTTCACTGCCCCTACACTCTCCTGCCTTCCACATGCGCATAAATTAATGTACTTGTAGTTCATTAATGGCCCTTTTTTAATATCTTTTTAATGGCTTTTTAAGCTATTTTTATTTCATTTTATGTTTGTTTATCTCATTTTCTCCTCTCCGCCTTGCTCGTTCTGCATTGAGGCCTCTTCAAGTTTTGGATTGGTGGATTTCACACAAGATTTCCAATCTAGGGTTTTGCGTATTTTCTTCCTTTTTCATGTATGGAATTTATTCATTGCTCCTTCCTTTTTCTTTCATTTTCTCCTTGCTAAGTTTCGTTGGTTTATTTACTTTGAGTTATTTTTGTTTGTGCATAATTTTTGTTTAATCACGATTAGTGTAAATACTTTATTTCCTTTTTCTAGGTATGGTCGTTTTCTCCCATGGTCATTCATGCCCTGGCTTTGTTTTTTCCTTTATAGGGTTGTTTAGGTCATTTAAATCTTCATATTTTTGTTGATTTAGATTATTGTTGAATTGTTCCCTCCATCTTTTTGATAAATCTCGAGCCCTAGTTCTTTATTGCATTATTGGGGCATCATTTTTGTCATTATTGCATACTAAAGATCTTCCCCAAAACAAACATGAAGAGGTGTCAATTTTGACCGCCTCTACATAAGACCAAGTTTCCCCCCCATGCTTGTAATAGCGGCAAAAAATACCACTGTTGCATTCATTTTTCTTCTTACATCCCAATGTTGAGTTGTTGTTTTTCGCCGCTTTGACAAGCATAAAGGTGTTCGCCAAGTCCCAAATGTAGGAGTGACCAAAATTTCTGCTTCTACACACAAGTTAATTCCCTTGATGTAAAGGCGAGGTTTTCTACTACCAATGCACGAAGCAATCTTCCCAAGCAAGAGATGCAATAACGCTAATTATCAACGCTGGTGTACAAAAATGATTTCTTCCAAAGGATCAAGGCATCTATCTGCCCATAGTTGTAACATCCAAGATCGACAAGATCAAGGATACCAAGATTAGGCACCTTGACATGGAGGAATTTTTCAAGAGAATAGAAAAGCAACCCTTGGAAGAGGATTTGCGAGCCATTGTTCACAACAATCTTCATCAAGTAGCCTCATTGCCAATGGCAGCTCACTGCCCATAATTAATTCTACAAGTTGCTTCACACTATGTCAGAGATGATAGGAGTGTTAGAGACTCTTCTGGGAAAATAATGATGAGGTTAGATGCAGATTTCTTCGATGTAGTCTTCAAGGTTCCAACCATGGATAAGTATACAAATATGTCTATTCAACGTGCTCAAAAGGCTTATGGAAAGAACCAAAATGAAGCCAAATAGTTGATCAACACGTTATGTTGAAAATTCCAAGGCCCACCATTTCCAGATGGCCTAAAGGTCTTCCACGTAGTGACTTCAAAGAGGATGTCTGTGACATGATCACTCTACTAAGCAGAGTGAAAGGATTAGTAGCCTCATCAAATTTCTAGGAGTGGATGTATGAGTACATCAAGGTCATTAGAAGAAAGAAGGCACATATTTATTGGGGTGCACAGATCAATGATGAAATTCATGAACAACTTATCAATGTTCACTCTACCCTGAAATTCTATATGACCTCATACCTAGTGTATGATGCGGCTACAATGAGACAATATCCAGGTTTATCAACGTAAGTAAATAGGAGTCTTTGTTGGATTTTGAGGGTGTGTTGTTGATATGTGGTTGTAATTGATGTCAACACTATTAGCATCATTGTATTGAAGGTTGTATATGTCGAGGATATTGAGAAAATTGTGAAAGGAAGGGTTAAAGAGTTTCCTGTTGCCAGTGGAACTGTGAAGGTCATGAAGGTGTCATGTTCTATACATTGGAGATTAACTGTTGTGGACTAAAGGGTTTATTTTTTAGAGTATCTAGATCATCTACCGGAAGTTTCAGAGGTCCGCGTGTAGATTTGATCATGTTGTGGTCTGACAGTATTTTTGTGGTCTCTGTCAGTGTTCTTGAGTAAAGATTGTGTGATTTGATAAGCTCAGTTGTTACAGATGCTTCTCTGTTAGTTCCTGGTGTTCTTGGATGCTTCTAGATCATTCTCCATCATTCTTGTATGTCTACTTTGATTGGTGTGCTCATGGTCGAAGATTTTTCTTGTGCATGTTTGCGTTTTCATGTTCTTGGAGGACATGATGGTGGTAATGTGTTGTGGATCCTTGAAAAGTAAAATTTGAATGTTTGGTGCGCTCTTGAATATTGTTTTGGGTCGCATCATTGTATTGGCCGACGATGTTTAGATCCACATTGAAAATTTAATTGTAAATTTCGGTCGACATTGTAAATATGTTTTATTTTTTCTGGCCGACTAAGTTGTTGATGTAATCCATGATGCAGATATATAAGAGTGATTGTTTCATCGGTGTAATGTGTGTCGGGTGTGCTCCTATGTGTGTATGTGCGAATATCATTTGATAGCAGAGCAAAGTGTGAAGAAGACTGAGCCAAGTGTGAATTAGTTTGAGTGAAAAGTAAATGAGTTCTCTGTGCTTAATTGGAACTATAATCAGGTTTGTGCAGAAGCTATTCTCTTAGTTCATACCCTCTGGATTTAATCCTATTATGTATTGTTGGTAGTGACCCATCTTTTGTAACTGAGTAGTGAGCTCTAAGCAATGTTCTTGAATGCATGTGCATTCCCCTTTATTGTTTTCATTATACTTTTAATAGGGTATAATATTGTGGACTAACATCCACCATGGTTTTTCCCCTAACAAGGTTTCCACGTAAAAAATCTTGGTGTTCTTTGTCTCTTTGATGTGTTAATTATTTATGGTTAATTGCTTATTCATCAGATCTGAGATTAAGTTAAGTAAAGTTTGAAAATTTTATTATTTTGTGACAACTAATTCACCCTCCCTCTCAATTGTTTGTCCTTGTTTTGACAACAATTGGTATCAGAGCAGGTTCCTCTAAAGAAGTCTAAAAGCTTGAGGTGATCTGGGATGGCATCATACAAGAAGGACAATCCTAGATTTGATGGAACTAACTACTCACTATGGAAAGTCAGGATGGAATGTCACCTGAGGTGTATTGGTGAAGCTTATTGGAAGATTACAAAAGATCCATATGTTATTCCTCAGAATGGTCCCTCCACTGCTAATGAGATCAAAGAAGCTGAAAATAGTATCAAGGCTATTGAAGCTTTGGTGAGTGCTCTGATAGATTTGGAGATGGAAAATGTGATAGGTTTTAAGACAACTCATGAGATTTGGACGAAGCTAGAAAATTTATATGAAGGAGATGCACAGGTGAAGATGGCTAAGCTACAAATTTTGAAAGGCAATTATGAGAATTTGAAGATGAGTGAAGAAGAAAATATCACTTCTTTTATGGAAAGAGTAAATGAAATAGTGATGGGTATTAGATGTGTCAGTGGTTCCTTGGATGAGGATGAAATTGTGGCTAAGATACTCAGATCCTTGCCTCCCTCCTACAAAGTGAAGGCTCATGCTATTGAAGAGCTCAAATCAATAATGAAGATGACAAGAGATACACTGGTTGGTAAGCTTGCTACTTTTGAATTAAGTGAATTTGGTGAATCTATTCCGAAGACTGAATCTGCATTCAAGGCTACTATATCCATAAGTAACAAGCAAAGATATAATTCGGGAGAGTGTTATGAAAGATATCCAAGTATGATGAAGAACTGAAATAGCTTGAAGATAAAGAGAGATAGAAGAGTTGGAAGCACTGATTGTAAAGAAAGAAGGCAGAGGAAAAGGTAAGCATGAAGGTGTATTGCCTATTAAATGTTTTTCTTGCAGTAAAATAGGTCATTTTGCATCAAGGTGTCCTGAAAGAGTTCCTAGATCTAAGCCTAACAAGTATATATTCCAAAATAAATGTTACTTTGCTGAAGAAGGAGTGACTGATGATGAGTCTGATAAAGATAATTTAAAATGAAGAT